>RJWK010007145.1:0-39818 GCA_004363435.1 Platanista minor
TCCAATAAAGATGTTAAAGAAAAAAAAAAACACACACACACTCACAAAAACAAAAAAGAAAATAAAAAAGAAAGAAAAGTAAATGAACAGACAGAACCTGAAGGCAAATGGTAAAAGCAAAACTAAACAGACAAAATCACACAAAGAAACATACGCACAAACACTCACAAAAAGAGAAAAGAAAAAACACGAAAACAAAAGAAAGGAAGAGAGCAACTAAATCAATAAACAAACCCACAAATGAAAACAACACTAAAAACTAAAGTAAGATAAACATAAAACCAGGAACAAATTAAATGCAGAAAGCAAACCCCAAGTTCACAGTTGCCCCCAAAGTCCACCCCCTGTTTTGGAACACTCATTGTCTATTCAGGTATTCCACACCTGCAGGGTTTACCAAGCTGACTGCGTGGATTTAATGCACTGCTCCTAAGGCTGCATGAAGAAATTTCTCTTTCTCTTCTTTGTTTGCAGAACTCCTGGGGCTCAGCTTTGGTTTTGTCTCTGCCTCTGAGTGTAGACCACCCTCAGGCATCTGTTCCCTGCCCAAACAAGAGGGGGTTAAAACAGCGGCTGATTAGGTCTCTCTTGCTCACTCAGACTGGGGAGAGGGAGGGGTATGGTATTCTCAATTGCAATGCGGGGTGTGTCTGCAGCAGTAGAGGCCTGTGTGACATTGTAGCAGCCTGAGGCACGTCATGTGTTCTCCCAGGGAAGTTGGCCCTGGATAATGGAACCCTGGCAGTGGCGTGATGCACAGGCTTCCAGGGGTATGTGGGTAGTGACCTGCGCTTGCACACAGGATATTTGGTGGCAGCAGTGGCAGCAGTAGCGGTCCTTGCTTACCTCTGCTGTTTGAGATGATAGCCGTGGCTCGTGCCCACCTCTGGGGCTCGCTTAGGCAGTGCTCTGCCATCTGTGGGTGCTCGGAGCAGGAAGCCCCTCTCCTTGCACACCCCAAAACAATGGTCTCTTGCCTCTCTAGCAGGTCCAGACTTTTTCCCAGACACCCTCCCAGCTAGCTGTGGTGCACTAGCCCCCTTCAGGCTGTGTTCATGCAGCCAATCCCAGTCCTTTCCCTGGGGTCTGACCTCTGAAGCACAAGCCTCAGCTCCCAGTTCCCACCTGCCTTGGCAGGTTAGCAGACAAGCGTCTCAGGCTGGTGAGTGCTGGTCGGCACCAATCCTCTATGCAGGAATCTCTCTGCTTTGCCCTCTGCACCCCTGTTGCTGTGCTCTCCTCGGTGGCTCTGAAGCTTCTCCCCTGCCCACCCCCCATGTCTGCCAGGGAAGGGTCTCCCTAGGCTGTGAAAACTTTTCCTCCTTCACAGCTCCCTCCCAGAGATGCAGGTCCCATCCCTATGCCTTTGTCTATTTTTTTCTTTTTTCTTTTGCCCTAAACAGGTACGTGGGGAGTTTCTTGCCTTTTGGGAAGTCTGAGGTCTTCTGCCAGCATTCAGTAGGTGTTCTGTAGGAGTTGTTTCACATGTAGTTGTATTTTTGATGTATTTTTGGGGAGGAAGGTGATCTCCACGTCTTACTCCTCCGCTGTCTTGAAGGTCTATGTCTCCCTTACAGATTTTTAATTCTTAGTTATAGTTTAACTTAGGTTTAGTTAACTGATATCATTTTTGTTTTCACAATATCTATAATATTATTTAAAAAAATAACTATCTAAATGCTAGTGACCTCCCAATTTTTATATCCGACTCAGACCAGCTCTCTTAAGATCTAGGTTTAATATATCCAACCATTTATTTGACCTATCTAGTTAGATGTCTCAAAAATGACTGAAGATGCACATATTCTAGATCCAAGTACTAGAACATTAGCTTCTCAAGAGCACAGATTTTTGTCTGTTTTGTTTACTGCTATATTTTCATTGACAAAATCAGTGCCAAGTATATAGTAGACACTCAGTAGGTTTTTATTGAACACTTTGTTGATCTCATGTTATCCCTTTCCAAACCTTGTATTCTTTCAGTGTTACACCTGTGAGTGAATGATGCCAACATCAATTTGAATAAGCCATGAGCTTAGAAGTCATTCTTTTTTTTTTTTTTTTTTTTTTTTTTGCGGTACGCGGGCCTCTCACTGCTGTGGCCTCTCCTGTTGCGGAGCACAGGCTCCGGACACACAGGCTCAGCGGCCATGGCTCACGAGCCCAGCCACTCTGCGGCATGTGGGATCTTCCTGGACCGGGGCACGAACCCATGTCCCCTGCATCAGCAGGCGGACTCTCAACCACAGCGCCACCAGGGAAGCCCAGAAGTCATTCTTAATACCTCTCTTTTTGGTATCTTCATCCTCCATTACAATCCAATACAAAAATTCTTTCGTTTCATTGTCCTAACTATCTATCTACTTTTGTTTTTCTGTCATTTCTTACCCCTTCCCCACCAGGGTGACTTTCTCTTATCTTTTATATTAGGTCAGAGCTCTTTCTTATATATACCAAGAATGTTTGTTTTCCTTAAACATATTACAGTTTGTAATTGTATGTGTATTTGAGTAATTGATTGTATCCACCCCTCCCCTGACATTTGACTGAAAGCTACATGGAAACAGGGATTATGTATGTTTTTGCTCATTCTTTTATTCCCAGAGCCTGACATATAATGTGCACTTAATAAATCTTTTTGAATGCTAAATGAATAAATTTGTATCAATATTTCTGAATATTATTCAAGTCTAAATAGATTTTAGTTTGAACTTATTTTATTGCATAAAACTAATTACTAGTTGTAGTTGATGAAAGCCCTATAGAAATTATTTTTAATTATTTCATATTATTGTCTGTCACATATAAATGTCTTTGAATGTTCTTTTTATAAAAGCATGGTAGCTATTAGCTGTAGGTTTATAATTTTATTTAGTTACAATATGAATGCTTTGTGGGTCAGATGTACAGAAAATAATACTATATGCCTTTAGACCTTTAAATAATTATTGTAATATTTCTGTTTTTCATGTTTGTAGAGAAAATCCACAATTCTGAAGGACCAAATGATAGGAAATCTCTCAATGTATATGCACTATGTAGACTCAATGATTTACTACACCAATTTGTTCTTTCTATATATGACTCTTCTGCCACATACTTAAGTGATAAAAACATTCATGACATTATAAAATCCTTTGCATGCTGTAGAGATCAATAAATTTATTTTTTAAAATTACTCTTTAGATGTATTGTTTTATTGTTTTTATTAAAAATTCTGAGTATTTGCCTTTTTTTTCTTTTAGACTGTATTGAACATTCTTTTTAAGATTGTAAGGGTACTGATAATATGCATATATTTATTTTAACACTGCTTGTAGTCCTTTAATTTTTAAAAAATTTGTTTTGATAGGGTTGGACCAAGTTTTATGAGTTTTCCTTATCAGATCTTCGGGCTGGTTACAGCATTATTGACAGACTCTTTGATGGTAAGTTCTAATGATGAAAACTTTGACCTCTGGTGTCAGTGAAAAAACTTTTTGAGCTCTTATTAAAAATAGGGTTTTTTTCAAGAGTGACTTGACTTCCTATTATAAAATTTACTTTTTGCTTTTTATTTTGTATTTAATGTTCTGAATTCCATGCTTGTGGAAGTTCATATATTATCTATTGTGGTCATTGGTTTTGATATAATCCATTAGATTTCTGGTTGGTCTGTAGCTCTCAGGAAGCAGAAAGCTAGAATGACCTTGTCTTTACTTCACAGCCTTCACAAGTTTCAGGTTTCAACTAAATTATTCATATCTCTTTCAAGGGAACTTTTAAAATTTGAGAATATGGTAGACCAAGAATCTGTAGAATCACAATTGTATGATTAAGTAGAAATCAGGAATCAAGGTGCAAATAATAGACTTAAACAGAGCAACAAACAAAACCATATAATCTGATCCCTTGAGGCCATCTAGCTCTCTGCCTCCTGAAGACAGGAATGGTCCAATCCCTGAGGGTTATTGATCAGGGCCAACTCAAGCGAACACTTGAGTTTAGAGCAATGATGGATTAGAAGAGAGTACGTTGATAGGACTCTCAAACTTAAAACTATTCCAAACAACTCTAGGTTCTTGTCTCCCCCACCATCCTGCAGCCTTGCCAAACTACTCTTCCCTGAGTCTGCCCCATTTCAGTAAATGGCACGACCATTCATGTAGTTGTTCAGTTCAAAGCCTATGAATCACCCTTGATTCTTCTCTTTTTCTTATTGTCAAAGATCCAATGCTTTGGCAGTTTCTGTCCCCTCCATGTCCAAATCACATCAAGATTCTGTTCTCATCTTTCAACTTCATCAATTCTTGGTAGTCCAAGAAATAGATTCTTTCAAAAATTCTCCACAGAGTAAACAAATTTATTTTTTAGAAAACTAAAGCATATAGTTCACTTTCAAAACCTACAGCCACGTTTATCTTCTTTCTGTTCCTTGAACAAACCAGGCTTGTTCCTACCTGAAGGTTTTGGTAGGTGCTCTTCCTTCTGTCTGAAATGCTTCTCTCCCAAACCTTTATATGATTTTCTTCTCTTATCATTCACATCTCAGCTTAGAGGTATCCTCTTCAGAAAAGTTTATTATCACCAAATCTAAAGTAATTTTCTAATTGTTCTCTATCCCCATGTTCTGTTTAATTGTTTTAATATATTAGTGCTACCTTATACTTTCTTGTTTATTCATTCATTTTTAAAAATGTTGTTCATCTTTTCCAACTAGAGTGAAATCTACACTAAGCAAGGTCTTTGACTATTTTGTTTACTCTGTATGTCTTTAACATCTGTAGCAGGGCCTAGCCCATGGTAGTAGGCACTGTTATAATTGGTTGAATTAACGGCATCATCATTTATTCTGTAACTTGGTTTCCACAAAAGGATAAGGATAGACGTCTCGCCTGTGGACAAATCCCATTTTTTTTGTAGTTTTCTTTTATTTTAATTTTTTATTGAAGTATAGTTGACTTACAATGTTTCATGTGCACAGCAAAGTGATTCTGTTGTACACATATATATATATATATTATATATCTATTTTTTTCAGATTCTTTTCCATGTAGGTTATAACAAGGTATTGAATATAGTTCCCTGTGCTATATAGTAGGCCCTTATTGTTTACCTATTTTATGTATAGTAGTGTGTATCTGTTAATCCCAAATTCCAAATTTATCCCCCCCCACTTTCTCTTTGGTAAACATGTTTGTTTTCTATGTCTGTGAATCTATTTCTTGTTTTGTAAATAAGTTCATTGGTATCATTTTTTTAGATTCCACATATAAGTGACATCATATGATAATTTTCTTTTTCTGTCTGACTTAGTATGATTATTTCTAGGTCCATCCATGTTGCAGCAAATGCCATTACTCTTTTTTTATGACTGAGTAATATTCCATTGTATATATATATCTGTAGCACATCTGCTTTATCCATTCATCTGTTGATGGACATTTGGGTTGCTCTCTGTAAATAGTGCTGTTATGAACATTGAAGTGCATGTATTTTTTTTAATGAGAGTTTTTATCTTTTCTGGATATATGCCCAGGAGTGGGATCGCAGGATCATATGGTAATGCTAGTTTTAGTTTTTTAACGAACTTCATACTGTTCTCAATAGTGACAGCCCTAATTTACATTCTCACCAACAGTGTAGGAGGGTTCCCTTTGCTCCACAGCCTCTTTAGCATTTATTGTTTGTAGACTTTCTGATGATGGTTATCCTGACCTCATTGTACTTTTCACTTACATTTTCCTAATAATCAGCAATGTTGAGCATCTTTTCATGTGCCTGTTGGCAATCTGTATAACTTCTGTGGAGAAGTGTCTATTTAGGTCTTCTGCCCATTTTTTTGGTTGGCTTGTGTGTGTGTTATTTTTTTATATTGAGCTGTATGAGCTGTTTGTATATTTTGGAAATTAATCCCTTGTCAGTTCATCGTTTGCCAATATTTTCTTCCATTCCATAGGTTGTCTTTTTGTTTTGTTAATGGTTTTCTTTGTTGTACAAAAGCTTTTAAGTTTAATCAGGTCCCATTTGTTTACTTTTATTTTTATTTCTTTTGCCTTAGGAGACAGATCCAAAAAATATTGCTATGATTTATGTCAAAGAGTGTCCTGCCTGTAGTTTCCTGTAGGAGTTTTACATCAATAGTATCCAGTCTTAGGAACTTCCCTGGTAGTCCAGTGGTTGGGGCTTCACCTTCCAATATGGGTTTGATCCCTGGTTGGGAATTGGGATCCCGTATGCCTTGCAGCCAAGAAACCAAGACATAGAACAGAAGCAATATTGTAACAAATTCAGTTAAGAATTTAAAAATGGCCCACATCAAAAAAAATAGTATCCAGTCTTATATTTAGGTCTTTAATCCATTTTGAGTTTATTTTTGTATATGGTGTTAGAGAATGTTCTAATTTCATTCTTTGACATGTACCTGTCCAGCTTTTTACATGTAGCACCACTTATTGAAGAGACTGTCTTTTCTTCATTGTATATTCTTGCCTCCTTTGTTGTAGATGAATTGACCCTAAGTGCATGGTTTTATTTCTGGGCTTTCTATCCCGTTCTGTTGATCTATGTGTCTGTTTCTGTGCTAGTGCCATGCTGCTTTGATTCCTGTAGCTTTGTAGTATAGTTTGAAGTCAGCTGGTTCCTCCAGTTTCATTCTTCTTTCTCAAGATAGATTTATCTATTCACGGTCTTTTGTGTTTCCATATAAATTGTAAAATTTTTTGTTCCAGTTCTATGAAAAATGCCATTGGTAATTTGATAGGGATTACATTGAATCTGTAGATTGCCTTGGGTAGGTACTATTGTCATTTTAACAATATTGAGTCTTATAATCCAAGAACACCATATATCTTTCCATCTGTTAGTGTTGTCTTCAGTTTCTTTCATCAACATCTTCAGAGTACAGGTCTTTTACCTCCTTGGGTAGGTCTATTCCTAGGTATTTTATTCTTTTTGATGTGATGGTCCATGGGATTATTTTCTTAATTTCTCTTTCTCCCATTTTGTTGTTAGTGTATAGAAATGCAATAGATTTCTGTATATTAATTTTGTATCCTGCAACTTTACCAAATTCATTGATGAGCTTTGGATTTTCTATGTATAGGATGTAGTCTGCAAACAGTGACAGTTTTACTTCTTCCTTTCCAATTTGAATTCCTTTTATTTCCTTTTCTTCTCTGATTTCTGTGTCTAGGACTTCCAAAACTATTTTTGGATAAAAGTGGCATGAGTGGGCATCCTTGTCTTGTTCCTGATCTTAGAGGAAATGCTTTCAGCTTTTCACCATTGAGAATGATGTTGGCTGTGGGTTTGTCATCTATGGCCTTTATTATCTTGAGATATGTTTGAGTCCCATTTTAACTTACATGTGTATGAGATTTTAAAAACTTTTAAATGAAGTATGATACATGTACAAAAAGTACTTATATCATAAGATTACAGCCCAGTGAAATTTCCACAAATTGAACACTCTCATGTAGCCAGCACCTTAATCAAGAAACAGAACATAACCAATACCTCAGATTTTACTCTAATGCTGCCTTCCATTTACTACCATTCTCCAAGTTCCCACACCCCCACTCCTGTGGTAAAGACCAGGCACCTAAGTATATAGATTAGCTTTGCCTGTTTTTATAAAACTGGAATCATACATCATGTACATCATGTGTTCTTGATTCTTTCAGTTAACATTATATTTGAGAGATTCATCCATATGGTTACATGTCATTGTTGTCCATTTATTCTCAGTGCTATATAGTTTGCCATTCTGTGACTGTATTTCTTCTCTTGGTGGGTAGTTTTCAAGTTTTTTCTTGATGGACATGTGGGTAGTTTGGGATGACTGTGCTATATCTTTGGGTGCCTACTTGAATATATTTCTGTTGGGTATATATGTAGAAGTAGGTAGGATATTAATTTATTTGTTCCCCATAGTTAGTTAATGCCTAATAGTATTCCAAATGAATTTTGTGTTTATTTAAAAATTCTTTGAATTATACATCAGAAAAGTATACATAAAGGTATAATTCAATAGATTTTCATAAATTGAACCTTTGTAACTAGCCCAAAGTCAATAAATAGTGTATCACCAATATTCTGGAAGCATCTCCCCCACTCCTTTTTATGTATGACCCAACATTTTCCCATTTTATGCTAAGACCAATCATTTTTCTGATTTCCATGAGTTGTTTTTTTAATGTTTATTTTGAAACATAATTTTTTTGGAGGATATATAGTAGTACTTTATCTTGCTTAGAAACTTAGTAATTTTCCAAAAGGCTTTTGGACATTTATTTGATTTTTATAATATCACTTTGAGGCAAATATTATTAATGCTCTTTTGAGATGAGGATACCAAAGCACAGGGAGTTTGAATGATTTGTTTATCATTGTGTTTCAAGCTTGTGGTGGAATTAATTAATAGCATCATATGTTTTTTTACATACATCCCACCAGTGAATTGTTGTAAGAGGAAGATGCTTCAAAATGATACTGAATCTCATGGTAGAAGTCTAAATGTAATCTTATGATTACAAGATTTCCTGATATTAAGGGACCTCCACATATGGAGAATTAAATGTAAAAAAGGGGAATGGTTCATTGAATTTTATAGTACTGAAATAGTCTAAACTAGTAATGCTAGTAGCAGTGATGTTAACTAGGTAGATTAAAATTGTGTTTCCTGCATTTACTGCTGTGGGGGAGGAAGAAATTTTCTTCTACCCTTCTGGGTTCTTCTGGCTGGTCTAAGAATTTACACTGACATGAAACAGATTAACAGGAGAAGGTCAAACAAAAGTTAATAGCATGTATATATAGGAGAGACCCAGGAAGACTAAGTAACTTGCCAAAATGGCTGAAACCCTCATCTTAAATACTATCTTCAACTAAAGACAAAAGAGGGTGTTTGCGGTAGTAGTTTTAGACTTCAGAAGGGAGGAAGGCAGTTAACATGAAGATGCAAAAAAGCAGATGTTTGGTAAACAAATTGCTGGGCTATGCAGAGACAATGGGGCACAGGGAGGATTTTTAACAAACAGACTTTGCCAGGTTCCTTCCTGTCCACCATACCTAGTTCATATTATAGTTATCTATGGTGGTAGCTCCCTTCCTGGAACAGGTCATCTGTGATTATAGTATTAATATTATTAATATTAATGAGCATTACATTAATTTAAGCATTTTAAGGAATGATTTAAATGAATTAAATATGTATTGTTATATCCTATAAATATAACTGGAGCCAGGAATTTGTTTAATATTTTAGAATTTGTTTTAGAAAATTTCTAATATCTTAGAAATTAAACAAATAAAAATTTTTTTTAATTATAGGTACCAAAGATGTACAATGGGAATTTGTACATGGTTTGCTTGAAAATGCTATTTATGGAGGACGTATAGATAACTATTTTGACCTTAGAGTTCTTCAGTCATACCTGAAACAGTTTTTTAATTCTTCAATAATTGATGTATTAAACCAAAGGAACAAGAAAAGCATTTTTCCATACTCCATATATCTACCAAAATCCTGCAGCATTTTGGTAGGTAAAATTAATTATTTTCAATTTACTACCAGATAGAAACTTGAATAATTTCTTATATTGTTAAATATATGTTGTTTCTTTTCAAATGTATAAGCAATTATCATTCACAAATATGGATTTTTTTTATTATACCAATATGCAGCCTGATTCTCTAAACTCTAGTTAGGTGTCCTATTACTTTTGGATACTTAATGATCACTGATTGATGATAATAGTATATAGATATATAGTAAATAGGTAAATCGTGAAGGGGGTGGCCCAAGGAAAATTTTTACATCTTAGGGCCGCCGTGAAGATCTGTAATGGGAGAATATGCTACTTCTTCATAGTTATGAGAGTACTCTGATACATTAAATTTGAAAGAAAGCAAATATTATTTAACAAGAATAACAAATATCTATCTTCATACTCCGGCTTATAAATTTAAAGAAGTTCTAAATATGCAAGAGAGATTCAGTTTATCTAGCTTTCACAGCAACATTTTTGTTTATGTGTATTTATTTTATCCAGCTGTAGCTTTTTGCTTTGAGTCATCGTATAAAAGCCTCCTAGAATGCAATAATCTTTTCCAGAAAATAGTACAAAATGTAGCCCAAAGATTTCAATTCTAGTTTATTTTGCCACAAATTTATATTTGTGTGAATGCCAAAATAACGTTTTCATTACAGAGTATTAAAATTATACATTTCTTCATGAATTACAAAATATATATATTCAATTATATAATTCTATCAGTATTGTGCCTTTTTCTCTTATTCAAATATTTTTCAAGAAAATTCCTTTGTTTTAGTGATATGTCAGAAAACAAAGCTTAAAAACCAGTATTAAACATATTACTCTATTGAATATCTTAGATATTTTGTTATTAAGTATTCCATCGATTTTGTTTTTCAGTATCTTTCATTCAGTTACTCATTCATTCAGTAATACACATTGAACATTTACTCAGTGATAACGCTGTTCCCGACTTTGTGGATCTCTTGATGCACTGTGGAGTTTACTTTTTATAGGGAGAACCTTAGAGTGAATGAGCAAACAGAAATATCACATAGTTATTTATTATATATTTATTTCAGATAGTGTACCGTGAGAAGTCTTTCATCTCTATTGTTTGAACCTTAAATTTAAAAATAAAGTGTATACAGAAAAGTGTACATCATAAATGTACAATACAGTGCATTTTTATACATTGAACACATGAGTGCCACCAGCACTGTGATCAAGAAACAGAACATTTGCAGCTCCCCAGAAGTCCTCCTCAAGTTTCCTTCTACTTACTACCTCCCCAACAAAGGATACATTAGCTTAACTTCTAGCAGCCTGTGTTAGTTTTGCCTGTGTTTGTACTTCATGTAAAGGGTATCATTTGGTATATATTCCTTTGTGTCCAGATGAGGATAAATCAGTTTGGATATGTAGTAGTCTACTATTTAGGAAACATGTCAGTGTATAGTCCTAGGTAGAGAGAAGACTCTAGCCAGAGTAGATGAGAAAATTTCACAGACATTTAAAAATGAATAAAGTGTATAAATACAAAGAATAATAACTTTAAAATTATAAGATGATTATAGTAATTCCCTGGTGGTCCAGTGGTTGGAACTCTGTGCTTCCACTGCAGGGGGCATGGGTTCAATCCTGCATGCCATGAGGCACATGAAGATCTGGAATGGGAGACTTTTTTCCATCTTAAAAAAAATAAAAATTAAAAAAATAGAAAAATAAAAAAAATTATAAGATGATTTACAAGAGTCAATGTTTACCTTTCTATTTAATTGAGTTAGATAGCAGAAGGAAGCCAGAAGTTTCCCAGGAGATGAGAAACACACACACATATGCATGGATATATACAAGCATACGCTCACATATACATACATATATATTTATGCATATCTACATTGTGATTGAAAACCTTAAGGAAGTTTACTGAGATATAGGAGAGGAAAAATTTCAAAGAGCAGCATGTCTTTCCAAACTTTGACATACTTCCTGTAGTTAAACTCCAGGAAGCCCAGGACCTGTGTCTTGGAAATGCTGCAGAGGCAGCTGCGAAGGATGAGAAAGGATGATGGGGGTGGGGGCAGAAGATGAGTCTCCTTCACCAAAAACAGTTTCTCCTACTTCAGCAAGAACAGTTTAGATGCATATATTTACAATACCTGCCTTAAAATAACTTGTCTCCTCATGGAAACAAACAAAACAATTCCCATCTTTCAGCCAAACTGAATAAATCCTCTTGATCTACACTTACTTTCCCATCTAGAATCTGAAGTGAAAACTGTTCAGATGAGTGCTTGACAAATCAAGCTTTTGCAGTGCTTACAGTAATTCTTGGGATGAAATGATAGGATTTTTGATACATTTCATCACACCTCACCAGCGAAGACTAACTGTGGAATTGCTTTATAATAAAGCAATTTACAAAGCAGTTCTAGTTTATCAGACTGTGTGAGTATAGGTTTCTGGGAGTTCTGTAAATTTAAAAGAAAAGATCGTTGGAATATTTATCTCATTATAAACAGAGCTGCACTCTGCAGATTAGTCTTTCGTAGGTCACAGGAAAAATAACTACACATAGTAGGCATAGTTACTCAAATATGTTTGTTTTAATCAATTCCCCTCTGAATGTGAGAAGTATAGGATAAGAAAGTATAGTATCAAATAATTTAAGTATGAAGAAGTAATGACAAAGAATTTTTCCATTAGAAAACTGAGTGAATGCTATACAGACTGAAAGTGAGATTTACCTAGACAATGTAACATGAATAATTAATTATTTAATACATCACAATATTCTGGTTCTTTCTGATTTTGGTGGTTGTAAGTTTAATCTTTATTGAAAAACTGTTTTTTTAATTCTTTGTGTTTAGGACTATCGTGCCATCATTGAAAAACTTCCAGAGGATGACAAACCTAGTTTCTTTGGTCTACCTGCCAATATTGCTCGTTCATCTCAGCGTATGATCGGTTCTCAGGTAACCTAAAAAAAGATATATGTTTTAGAAAAAATGTTGCTACTGAGCCTAAAAGAAACATTACATTTTATTTAATACTACAGATCCACATGCTTTTATTTAATTCTTGAATTTTATTTAATACAATAGATTCCAGTCTTACCTTAAATAAATTTTAAATGAGCCAAATAGTTCTATCTTAATATATTTGTTAAACTTAGTAAAATAGTGGGCTTCCCTGGTGGCGCAGTGGTTGAGAGCCTGCCTGCCGACGCAGGGGACATGGGTTTGTGCCCCGGTCTGGGAAGATCCCACATGCCCCGGAGTGGCTGGGCCTGTGAGCCATGGCCTCTGAGCCTGCGGGTCCGGAGCCTGTGCTCCGCAACAGGAGGGGCCACAACAGTGAGAGGCCCGAGTACCGCAAAAAAAAAAAAAAAAATTAATAAAATAACACTGAACACTATCAATTTTATCCAAAATATATTGGTTTTACTCCTGTGATTTATCTTATTAAGGGTACTTTAAATTTAATGTATGCAATTGAATATGTCACTAAATTTGATATTTTCATAACAAATATCAGATATAGAGATATAATTTGCATAAAAGATAAATATTTCATATGGTATTACTCATGACTTAATGTTGTAAAACATTGAGGGAAATATGGATTTTTTAATTATTGAGACATAGAAAAACATTAGCCATGAACACTGTATATTCTAGCTTCTATTGAGAGCAAATAAGAGCTAACATTTATTGACCTTTAACTATGTGCCTGAAAGTGTTTTAAATACCTTATACTCAGAAACTTTAGTCTTTATAAACTCTATGAGGTAAGATCTATTACTTTTCCCTCTCAGTACCTGAGAAAACTGAAATGGAGAGAGTTAAGTTATTTACCCAAGATCACAGAGCCAGTAAAAGGCAGAACCAGTATTTAAATTGTCTGTCTGAGTACAGACATGGCCTCTGTGCCATGTGCTACAACTGCTCCTCAGGCATAAATGTACTGCTAAGTACGTGCACCAAATTGCGAACTGTTACATAAGGTTCATTGTGGGTCAGTGTATGGAAGATTCTTATTGCTCTTAAAAGTTTACTTTTGGTAATTTACAGGCATCCTAGCTAGATTACATTATCTTATTTAACTGTACTGTTTTGTACTTTTTGCTATTTTAGCCAACATTTATAAAATTGGTAATGTTTTCTCTCTTAATTATTATTCACTAAACTTTTTCTCTCCTATTTTTCACTAAATTGTTCATTGTGGAATTTTCATGTTCATTCTCATTCACATCTTTGTAGAAAAGATGTTTGAGTATTATAAATATATGCTCATTTGCATAATGTGTAAATAAGTATAAATGTTTGCTGGAGCAAATAAGATCTTAACAACCTCTTCGTCTATGCTAGCTGAAGACACTCTCTAATTCCTTTTCCCTTTCTCATGCAAAGTGTTAAGTCAGATACTCCCATGAAGGAATGAAACCCCTATGTGTCTCTTAGCTTCATAATGTATATGATTACACTCTGTTCTTTTCCCTCCATGCTTTTCGTTGACCTGAGATAGTTATTTTTCAATAACCCCATCAATAACATATAAGAATTGCATATGTAACTTTGTGTGTACTTGTTTGTGAATAATTTTACAGCAATGCTTAAGCAAAAAATGTTAAAACAATTAAAAGGTCATTAAAAGAATAAAAGGTTATTTCATAGAATTCAAGAAGAGTATTTACTGTGGGACTCTTATCAAAAGAAATTGAATAGTCTATCTTGAAAGTCCTGTTATTAACATGGCTTTCACCACTTCTAATGTCAGGATCATTCAGCTTCTGAAAGAATCTCCTTTAGCCCAGCTTGGTTCAAATGTCTAATGAAGGGAAAAGAGTAACCTAGGATAGATATGGCCTTAGAGACTTCTGAGAAGGTATAAGACAAGAAATACAGAATACTGAGCATCTTCATCTTATGGAGAGGCCCACCAACCACCTATATGTGTACCTTCTTTTGCTCCTGGGCCATGTATGCCTGCCATTGATAAGAGCCCAGACTGAGTGTACCATCATGGCGCTAAGTCATAGCCTTAGTTTCCCACAAATCTTCTATTACATTTTAGTCACACAGGTACAGGGCTTGCATGCTGTGCTAACATGAAGCTCATTAGTCTAAGTGGAAACCCAGGGATCAGGGGTATCATAGCAAACTAGGCAGACAAACATTTTACATTTATCTTACCTCTGTAGTGTCTAGGAAAGTAGTACTGTAGGAAGACAGACTCCAATTTCATTTTCTCAGATAGTCCTGAGACAACCCAGGCTTCATTTTTACTTTTTACTTTTTCTAGTTAGTATACCAAAGAATTCCCTAAAAGTTATTTTACTATGATCTAATCTTTACTGTTTTTGCTTTCCTTAGTATTTAAATTTTTATAAATATTTATTAGATGAAAATAGGGTAACATGTTCTTCCTTAAAGTTTTTTGATGATACATACTCTCAATATTTATATTTTAACTGTCAGTCTATTTTACTGTTAATTTACTTAACTGTTTTGCAGTTCTTTATTTCAGTTCTTATACTTAAACAGCTTTCAGAGTGCATCAATTGCTGCAACATTTCTTTTTCATAATTATAAACATTTATATATAAACTGATAAAATTTCTATATTTAGAGCTTTTCACTCCAAGTCACATTTGGAGCCACACTTAGAATGCTTGGCCTTCTTTGAAAGTGAATGTTCAGATATGAAGCAGTCTGAATGACACTGAGTAGGTTTCAAAAAAAATATTATTGATCATATACAAGTTCGGGGATGTGGAACTGATGTTGAAGCAGGTATTTGATGATATGGCATTTTAAAATTAATTGAGTGCATCCGTACTAGGCAGATACCACAAGTCGTGTTTACTACAGTGTTAATGATACTTATGTTCGGTGCTGTGAGTCAGCTTTTTGTTTGTTTGTTTGCTGATGTAGTGATATTTATCACATTATGTATTTATAGTACAGTATTATTGCTTATATTCATGATACTGTGCATTAGATCTTTATGGCTTATTACTGCTTGTTTTAAGTTTGTACCCTTAAACACAATCACTCTTATCTCTGCCACCCCCATCCCCTGGTAACCATAATTTTACTCTCTGTTTTTTACATGTTTAACTTTTTAGATTGAATACTTGACTTTCTTTGACTTGTCTCACATAGCATAATGTGCTTAAGGTCCATCTATGTTGTCACAAATGGAAGGATATCCTCCTTTCTCATGGCTAAATAATATTCGATAGTGTATATATTCTACATCTTTTTTATCCATTCTTCATTAATGGTCACACAGGTTGTTTTCATATCTTGGCTATTGGGAATAATGCAGCGATCATCATGGGAATGCTTATATCTTGTTGAAACCCTGTTTTCATTTCCTTTGGATAAATACCGAGAAGTGGAATTTCTAGGTCATATTATAGAGCTACTTTTAATTTTTTGAGGAAATTCCATACTGTTTTCCATAGTGGCTGCACCAATTCACACTCCCACCAACAGTGCATGAAGGTTCCCCTTTCTTGACATCCTTGCCAACAATTGTTATTTTTTGTCTTTTGATGATAGCTATTATGACAGATATGAGGTGATACCTCATTGTGGTTTGCATTTGCATTTCTCTGATGATTATGATGCTAAGCATCATTTCACTTATCTATTGGCCATTTTGATGTACTCTTCATAGAAATGTCTCTTTTGTTCTTCTGCCCATTTTTTAGTTGGATTTTTTGTGTGTGTGATTAAGTTGACTGACTCTTTATATATTTTGGATGTTAACCCCTTATCTGGTTAGATAGCCTCATCCACCAGAGGGCAGACAGCAGAAGCAAGATGAACTACAATCCTGCATCCTGTGGAACAAAAACCACATTCACAGAAAGATAGACAAGAAGAAAAGGCAGAGGGCTATGTACCAGATGAAGGAACAAGATAAAACCGTAGAAAAGCAACTAACTGAAGTGGAGATAGGCAACCTTCCAGATAGAGATTTCAGAATAATGATAGTAAAGATGATCCAGGATCTTGGAAAAACTGTGCAGGCAAAGATCGATAAGATGCAAGAAATGTTTAACAAAGACCTAGAAGAATTAAAGAAAAAACAAACAGATATGAACAATACAATAACTGAAATGAAAATTACACTAGAACGAATCTATAGCAGAATAACTGAGGCAGAAGAACGGATAAGTGACCTGGAAGACAAATGGTGGAATTCACTGCTGCAGAACAGAATAAAGAAAAAAGAATGAAAAGAAATGAAGACAGACTAAGAGACCTCTGGGACAACATTAAACACAAGAACATTCGCATTATAGGGGCCCTGTAAGGAGAAGAGAGAGAGGAAGGACCCGAGAAAATATTTGAAGAGATTATAGTCAAAAACTTACCTAACGTGGGAAAGGAAATAGCCACCCAAGTCCTGGAAGTGAAGAGAGTCCCATACAAGATAAAGCCAAGGAGAAACACACCGAGACACATAGTAATCAAATTGGCAAAAATTAAAGACAAAGAAAAATTATTGAAAGCAGCAAGGGAAAAACAACAAATAACATACAAGGAACCTCCCATAAGGTTAACAGCTGATTTCTCAACAGAAACACTACAAGCCAGAAGGGAGTGGCATGGCATATTTAAAGTGATGAAAGGGAAGTACCTACAACCAACATTACTCTACCTGGCAAGGATCTCATTCAGATTCAATGGAGAAATCAAAAGCTTTACAGACAAGCAAAAGCTAAGAGAATTCAGCACCACTAAACCAGCTCTACAACAAATGCTAAAGGAGCTTCTCTAGTGGGAAACACAAGAGAAGAAGAGGACCTACAAAAACAAACCCAAAGCAATTAAGAAAATGGTAATAGGAACTTACATATCAATAATTACCTTAAATGTGAATGGATCAAATGCTCCAACCCAAAGACACAGGCTCGCTGAATGGATACAAAAACAAGACCCACATATATACTGTCTACAAGAGACCCACTTCAGACCTAGGAACACATACAGACTGAAAGCGAGGGGATGGAAAAAGATATTCCTTGCAAATGGAAATCAAAAGAAAGCTGGAGTAGCAATACTCATATCAGACAAAATAGACTTTAAAATAAAGACTATTAGAAGAGACAAAGAAGGAACCTACATAATGACAAAGGGTTCGATCCAAGAAGAAGATATAACAATTATAAATATATATGCACCCAACATAGGAGCACCTCAATACATAAGGCAACTGCTAACAGCTATAAAAGAGGAAATTGACAGTAACACAAAAATAGTGGGGGACTTTAACACCTCATTTACACCAATGGACAGATCTTGCAAACAGAAAATTAATAAGGAAACACAAGCTATAAATGACACAAGAGACCAGATAGATTCAATTGATATCTATAGGACATTCCATCCAAAAACAGCAGATTACACTTTCTTCTCAAGTGTGCATGGAACATTCTCCAGGTTAGGTCACATCTTGGGTCACAAATCAATCCTCAGTAAATTTAAGAAAATGGAAATCATGTCAAGCATCTTTTCTGACCACAACACTATGAGATTAGAAATCACGGAAAAAAAACGTAAAAAACACAAAAACACGGAGGCTAAACAATACGTTACTAAATAACCAAGAGATCACTGAAGAAATCAAAGAGAAAATGAAAAAAAATACCTAGAGACAAATGACAGTGAAAATACAATGATCCAAAACCTATGGGATGCAGCAAAAGCAGTTCTAAGGGAGAAGATTATAGCAATACAATCCTACATCAAGAAACAAGAAACATCTCAAATAAACAATCTAACGTTACACCTAAAGGAACTAGAGAAAAAAGAACAAACAAAACACAAAGTTAGTAGAAGGAAGGAAATCATAGAGATCAGAGAAGAAATAAATGAAATAGAAACAAAGAAAACAATAGCAAAAAGATCAATAAAACTAAAAACAGGTTCTTTGAAAAGATAAATAAAATTGATTTACCATTAGCCAGACTCATCAAAAAAAAGAGGGAGAAGACCCAAATCAATAAAATTAGAAATGAAAAAGGAGAAGTTAACAAGAGACACCTCAGATATACAAAGCATCCTAAGAGACTACTACAAGCAACTCTATGCCAAAAAAAATGGGCTAACTGGAAGAAATGGACAAATTCTTAGAAAGGTATAACCTTCCAAGACTAACACAGAAAGAAATAGAAAATATGAACAGACCAATCACAAGTAATGAAACTGAAACTGTGATTGAAAATCTTCCAACAAACAAAAGGCCAGGACCAGGTGGTTTCACAGGTGAATTCTATCAAACATTTAGAGAAGAGCTAACACCCATCCTTCTCAAACTCTTCCAAAAAATTGCAGAGGAAGGAACACTCCCAAACTCATTCTGTGAGGCCACCATCACCTGATACCAAAACCAGACAAAGATACTGCAAAAAAAGAAAATTACAGACCAATATCACTGATGAGTATAGATGCAAAAATCCTCAACAAAATACTAGCAAACAGAACCCAACAACACATTAAAAAGCCTCATACACAATGATCAAGTGGGATTTATCCCAGGGATGCAAGGATTCTTCAGTATACACAAGTCAATCAATGTGATAAACCATATTAACAAATTGAAGAATTAAAACCATATGATCATCTCAATAGATGCAGAAAAATCTTTTGACAAAATTCACCCATTTATGATATAAACTCTCCAGAAAGTGGGCATAGAGGGAACCAACCTCAACATAATAAAGGCTATATATGACAAACCAACATCCAACGTCGTTCTCAATGGTGAAAATCAAACCATTTCCACTAAGATCAGGAACAAGACAAGGGTTCCCACTCTCATCACTATTATTCAACACTGATTTGGAAGTTTTAGCCACAGCAGTCAGAGAAGAAAAAGAAATAAAAGGAATCAAAATCGGAAAAGAAGTAGTAAAGCTGTCACTGTTTGAGGATGACATGATACTATACATAGAGAATCCTAAATATACTACCAGAAAACTACTAGAGCTAATCAATGAATTTGGTAAAGTAGCAGGATACAAAATTAATGCACAGAAATCTCTTGCATTCCTATACGCTAAGGATGAAAAATCTGAAAGAGAAATTAAGGAAACACTCCCATTTACCACTGCAACAAAAAGAATAAAATACCTAGGAATAAACCTACCTAGGGAGACAAAACACCTGTATGCAGAAAACTATAAGACACTGATGAAAGAAATCAAAGATGATACAAACGGAGAGATATACCATGTTCTTGGATTGTAAGAATCAATATTCTGAATATGACTATACTACCCAAAGCAATCTACAGATTCAATGCAATCCCTGTCAAATTACCAATGGCATTTTTTACAGAACAAGAACAAAAAAATCTTAAAATTTGTATGGAGACACAAGAGACCCCGAATAGCCAAAGTGATCTTGAAGGAAAAAAATGGAGTTGGAGGAATCAGACTCGTGACTTCAGACTATACTACAAAGCTACAGTAATCAAGAAAATATGGTACTGGCACAAAAACAGAAATATAGATCAGTGGAACAGGATTGAAAGCCCAGCGATAAACCCACACACCTGTGGTCAACTAATCTATGACAAAGAGGCAAGGATATACAATGGAGAAAAGACAGCCTCTTCTATAAGTGGTGCTGGGAAAACTGGACAGCTACATGTAAAAGAATGAAATTAGAACACTCCCTAACACCATACACAAACATAAACTCAAAATGATTTAGAGACCTAAATGTAAGACTGGATACTATAAAACTCTTAGAGGAAAACATAGGAAGAACACTCTTTGACATAAATCACAGCAAGATCTTTTTTGATCCAACTCCTAGGGTAATGGAAATAAAAACAAAAATAAACAAAGGGACCTAATGAAACTTAAAATCTTTTGCACAACAAAGGAAACTACAAACGAGATAAAAAGACAGTCTTCAGAATGGGAGAAAATATTTGCAAACGAATCAACATACAGAGGATTAATCTACAAAATAAACAGCTCATGCAGCTCAATATTAAAAAAACAAACAACCCAATCCAAACATGGGCAGAAGATCTAAATCGACATTTCTCCAAAGAAGGCATATAGATGGCCAAGAAGCACTTGAAAGCTGTTCAACATCACTAATTATTAGAGAAGCTCAAATGAAAACTACAATGAGGTATCACCTCACACCAGTTAGAATGTGCATAATCAGAAAATCTACAAACAACATATGCTGGAGAGGGTGTTGAAAAAAGGGAACCATCTTGCACTGTTGGTGGGAATGTAAATTCATAGAGCCACTCTGGAGAACAGTATGGAGGTTCCTTAAACTAAAAATAAAATTACCATGTGACCCAGGAATCTCACTACTGGGCAAATGCCCAGACAAAACCATAATTCAGAAAGACACATGCACCCCAATGTTCATTGCAGCACTATTTACAATAGCCAAGACATGGAAGCAACCTAAATGCCCATTGACAGCTGAATGGATTAAGAGGAAGTGGTACATATATACAATGGAGTATTATTCACCCATAAAAAGGAATGAAATTGGGTCATTTGTAGAGACATGGATGGATCTAGAGACTGTCATGCAGAGTGAAGTAAATCAGAAGGAGAAAAACGAATTTCGTATATTAACGCATATATGTGGAACCTAGAAAAATGGTACAGATGAACCGGTTTGCAGAGCAGAAATTGAGACAGAGATGTAGAGAACAAACGTATGGATACCAAGGGGGGAAAGTGGTGGTTGGGGGTGGGGGGATGTGATGAACTGGGAGATCGGGATTGACATGTACGCATTAATATGTATAAAATGGATAAGTAATAAGAACCTGCTGTATAAAAAATAAATAAAATTCAAAACTTCAAAAAAAAATACACCCTTATCTGATATGTGGTTTGCAAAAATTTTCTCTCCTTTGTTAATTCTTTGTTTTGCTGTGCAGAAACTTTTGAGTTTGATGTAGTCACATTTGTTGATTTTTGGTTTTGTTGTTTGTCCTTTTGGTGTCATATTCAAAAACTCATTGCCAGGGCATTGCTTCTTCCCTGTGTTTTCTTCTAGGTTATGGTATCAGGTCTTATGTTTAAGTCTTTGATCCATTTTGAGTTAATTTTTGTGAGTGACATGAGATAGGGGCATAATTTCATTGTTCTGCATGCATTTCTCCAGTTTTGCTGGCACCATTTATTGAAGAGCTTTTCTTTCCGCATTCGGTATTCTTGGCTCCCTTGTCAAATATTAGTTGACTGTATATAGTGGAATTTAATTCTGGGCTTTCTATTCTGTTCCATTGGTGACACAAACAGACACAAAAATGTGTCTGTTTTTGTGCTGGCATAATATTGTTTGGTTCTTTTTTAGAATTTCAGTCTCTTTGGTAAAGTACTCCTTCTGTTTATTAATTTTATTCCTAAAGTCATTGTATTGCCATTTTAGGTTTTCCTGTAGCTCACTGAATTTCTTCATAACAGCTATTTTTTTTAACATCTTTATTGGAGTATAATTGCTTTACAATAGTGTGTTAGTTTCTGCTTTATAACAAAATGAATCAGCCATACATATACATGTGTCCCCATATCTCGTCCCTCTTACGTCTCCCTCCCACCCTCCCTATCCCACCCCTCTAGGTGGTCACAAAGCACTGAGCTGATCTCCCTGTGCTATGCAGCTGCTTCCCACTAGCTATCTATTTTACCTTATAACAGCTATTTTTAATTCTTTATCAGTTAGATTGCAATATTCCGTGTCTTTGGGTTTGGTTGCTGGAAAATTGCCGCTTGCTTTTTGTGATAGTGTGTTACTGTGATTTTTCAAAGTGTTTGATGAAAAGTGACTCTGCCATCACATTTGAAGTAGTGAGCATCTTTCTCATTTAGGCAAGACTTTGTTTACTTTGGTTCTAACAGCTCAATAGGTTGATAATTAGGAGCCTTGTTTTCCAGAAAGCGGCGCTATAGCACAAGCTTTTGTTTTTTCTTATTGGAGATGACTCACTGCTGCTAAGGTGGGGAACAGGAACGTGTAAAAAAAACAAAAACCTGGCCAAAATTTTTTTAGAGCTTGGCAACAGAGTTGGGGGAGGTGTGTACTTAGGACTAGGGGCATTGGGTGTGCCCGTGGCCCAGGAGGGGAATCTTCACATTGGAGGGTCTCAGAAGTCCTAGGGCCAGAATCCAGGGGCAGACAGCAGGAAAGGCTTTCCTTCAGATCTCTTTGTCTGCCTACCTCCCTTTTCCTTCTCTGCCCCCAGTCACTGCACTCTCTCCTCAGAGAGAGCAGTGAGTCTCTCCTCCTGCAGAATGTGTGGCTAGACACACCCCCACTCACTGACTTCACTCTCCACCTCCTCTGCCAGAAAGGTTGTGCTGTCCCACTGCTGGACATGCCTTTGCCACCTCCAGCTCCACAGCCACTACCCTCATTCTGCTGCATCCACCCACTTTCAGGTGCACATATGTGTAGATCTCTCAGGTGTCCTGGTATGATGTGCATAGGTGCTTTTTTCAGTTAGGGATGTCCAATTAGTTGTAAATCAAAAAGGAGAGAAAAAAGGAATGACTGTCAGTGCCATGATGCTGTAAGTCGCTCCCAATTTTTTTTTAAATCTGTTGCAATATATACACAATAAAGTGTTTCATCCACATCAGCTATTACATTATCCCTTTTTCCTTCAACTCTTCCACCATCTTATAAATGTTGTATGGGTGCTGTTGCATTAGTCAAAATGTGAATGTCGAAAGGAAGAAGGTTTGGGTTTTATTTTTGATGGTGGGGAGGGGAAGATATCAACTTGATGTGTTAATTCGATGGGTAAATGAATAATATTTATTGTTTGTAATAATAATAATAATATCCATGTAATATCTAGTTGAAAATGTCCAGTAGGAATTTTGACTAAATAAACACAGGAGAGAATTCAGGTATACATTTAATTTAAAAAGAGGTTGACAAACAGCAACACATCTGTTGGAGTTGAAGCCATGGGAATGAGAGATTATTAGGGAACATTGATAGAGCAGGAAGAAAGAGTGCCTGAAGGTAGAACTCTGGGAAATACTTTCATTTCACATATGTTTACAGCTGGAAAGATTTTAGCAAGAGTAAACTGCAGTCAGGTAATAAGACAATCAGAAGAATTTTAAAGGAGAGTTCCAAGGTGATGGGAGTGTCTGGCAGTGGTTTTAAGTGGAGTGGAGAAGGAGTTCTAATTGCTGAATGTTGATCAGAGTTGAGAATGTCATGGGCCTTGACACAGGTTTGCAAGACGTTTTAGAGCCTCTTCCTGTAGAAGGTTGGAGGGTGGAAATAAAATTGCAGTGTTTGGGGAGGCAGGGAGTGGGGCAGTGGGTGAAAAAGTGGTACAAATGAATAGAGGTGATTAATTTAGAAGTTTAGCACTGACCAAAACCTATGTCTCAGCCAAAAAACTTAAAAAGAAAAGGCGAAAATGTGTTAATTTAATGTGAATACAAGATTCAAGGAGACATTAATGTTGGAAGAGACTGGAGTATGTTTTTTTCCTGTATTCTGTTACAGGATTGTGAGTTACTTCAGGGTAGAGAACAAGACCTGTTTGCTGATTGTACCCTAGTACTTTCCACTGAGTATTGCTATGATTTTAAAAATGTATTTTACATTTAAAGCAACCATAAATATTGTTTCAGTTGATTTGTAAACAAATTGCTTTAAAATATTTCTATTAGCTTTTTGGGTAAATGCATTTCCAAGTTCCTTTGTTTACCTCATTTCTGTTGGAACTGCCCTTCCCACCACGTTTTGCTTGTTTAAATATTTTGTTCAATACCCTGTCCAGGGCTTCCCTGGTGGCGCAGTGGTTGAGAATCTGCCTGCTAATGCAGGGGACACGGGTTCGAGCCCTGGTCTGGGAAGATCCCACATGCCGCGGAGCAACTAGGCCCCTGAGCCACAACTACTGAGCCTGCGCGTCTGGAGCCTGTGCTCCCCAACGACAACCCGAGATAGTGAGAGGCCCGCGCACCGCGGTGTAGAGTGGCCCCCCTTGCCACAACTAGAGAAAGCACTCACACAGAAACGAAGACCCAACACAGCCAAAATAAATTAATAAACTCCTACCCCCAACATCTTTAAAAAAAAAAAAAAATACCCTGTCCAAAGTTCACCCTCTTCATGAAGTGTTTGTATTGATCCTCTGATATTTTTTATTTTTATATATGCTCAACTATCCAATATTAATTGCCTCCAATGTACCTTGGTCCTAAAATAGGTTTTGGAAATGTAGAGATGAATAAAAATAGTCCCTGTTCTGAAGGAATTCAGTCTAGTGGGGGGAAAAAGATTATGAAAAATTCCCCCTGCAGTATAAAGGATAAAATAGAAGCATATATTCTAGTTATTTAAGTACGTATCCTGAGAATTTGTATCTCAATGAATGTATGCACTTTGCACTTTTAATTGCTGAAGAAAATTTTTGAATGTATTAGAAGATTTTTTTTAGGGGGCCTTCCTGGTGGTGCAGTGGTTAAGAATCCACCTGCCAATGCAGGGGACACAGGTTCAAGCCCCTGTCCAGGAAGATCCCACATGCCGCAGAGCAGCTAAGCCCGCGTGCCACAACTACTGAGCCTGTGTGCCTAAAGCCTGTGCTCCACAACAAGAGAAGCCACTGCAGTGAGAAGCCCACACACCACAACGAAGAGTAGCCACCACTCACCGCAACCAGAGAAAGCCCATGCACAACAATGAAGACCCAACACAGCCAAAAATAAACAAATAAATTAATTAATTTTAAAAAAACAAAGATGATATTTTTAAACGTTTGCACAGAATTTGTGCAATTAAGTCAGTTTGAGTATATGAGAGCACTTTAAAATTAAGCCAAATGAGGCTCTACTAAAGAAATCTTTAAAGCAGAAGTTATACCTCTCTTACAATTTCAGATTTATGAATGTTAGAAATTACTTTTTATAGTAAAAAGTTCCAGTTCCTACAGCTTGTTTTGTTAAACAAAAGTTTTTTGTTTGAGAAAACGAAAGCTAAACATAATTAAGTTTACTATTTAAAATCATGTTCTTTAATCAATTAAGTCCAAAACTGTTATCATTAGTTTCTGTCCTTGTTTACCAAGATGAGGCAATATCTTCTGTAGGGGACATATATTCATTTTTGTCTGCCCAGAGATATGAAATAATTAAAACAGCACTCAAGAAATAGTAGGTCTCAGTTTTTTGTTTGGTTCTGATAGAACTGTTAATGACAGTGGCATTCTCCTTCATCTCTTTCACATCCCTTCTCCACTTGAACCAAAACTGAGCAGAAAACAGTACTCTTATCTTCTTGGTGAAGGTACACCAGCAAAGTCACTCAGATTTCTTCCCTGGATTAATTTCAGATGCTGAGACCAAAAAGGTGCTCTTTTCATTGGATTAGATAAATGGGAATATTAGAAATCTATTCTTGATTTTGGCCATACTTGGAGTGAAAGAAGGATCAATAATAAGTTAACCTCAGGGATAGAGAGAGATGAAAAGAGCATTGTTTCTACGCTTACAACAACAGAAGAAGCCAAACCAAGTACATGACTTTTCTTGAACCTATCAGAGAGATGAATTAGTGGAACAACTAACTGAAATCTAAGGAGAGACAGGTGCTTGCAAGTGGTTACAAGACACAAGCGTTTGTTCACCTGGAGCAGATGCAGCCAGACACTGGTAAGAATTAAGCTTAATGAATCGGTCAAGGTCAAGTTCAGGCTGCTAGAAAATGAAGACCACAGATATAGGGTGAGTTCTCACCCTCTTAAAGCCTTTTTCCCCATGGACCCCCAACTGGTGAGAGTACTTAGAAAACTTCCTTTTTGGTGGTGGCCTGAGGGAAGGGAATCATGTCAGTTTGGGAGGAGGAGAGGCATGAAACTCTGTCCCTATCTGCTTTATGGAGCAAAAGCCTTAATCTGTGGGGAGAGACAAAGAAACAAAACAACAAGGATGAAAACCACTGTTGCCCTTAGGGTACTGAAGAAAATTTGACGTAGCTAGGAGAAGGGAACAGAAAAAAAAACCTCTCTACTCCTCTGTTAGGGGAAGGAATCTATGTCTGAATTACACAGTTTGGAGGAGCAGAAGCAATGAGAAGGCCACATCCTTGAGACCGGTGGGTGCAGTATCTACCTAAGACTGAAGCCTAATCAGGACAGTAAGAATGCTGCCATCTCTTCTTCTCCACCATCAAGTAATAAGTAGAAGTGATTACACTGGTAGAAGGGTTATCAAGTACAGACAGATCATCTCTGAGACATATTAGAAAACAGAAGAAATCCACCATACCTGTGGGAAGGGGCAGGAATCTTTGCCAGGCCCAGAACTACAGCTGGGGCAGGGGAAGGGGCCCTGAGAAGCCCACTTCTCTAAGACCCAGGGATACAGCATCGACCTAAAACTGAGTCTTAATTAGAACACCAGAGTGGGCTAGCAAACACTGAGTAATAAGTAACAAGCAAATATGGTAAAATGTTAATTGTAAAATCTAAGTGTTGAGTATATGGGTCTTCACTGTATAATTTTTTCAAGTTTTCTGTATATTTGAAATTTTTCAAAATAAAATGTTGAAAAAAAATAAGCACGTTTACTTATTACTTATAGTAATTACTATACTATTGCTTACTGCTAAGAGTCACAAGAGAGAGACCCTTTGAGGTGCAGAAAAAAGAGAAGACCTAAACATGAGGGTGGAGGAGACATGGATAAAAGCCCACTGTCAAACCAGGCCCAACCTAAATAAAAGGTATCTGCAGAAGAATTCAAAACCTGTGATGTACTAAGGGTGACTCTAGCAACAACTACCCTCAAATCTAGCCCAAACCCTGTTTTAATTAACACAGACCCCACACTAAAAGGCCTAACAGAAGGAACAAAATGCCCATTTCCAAGCATTAACACTACCTTAGTCTCTACCACTTACACAAGATGGTCAGCTCTTAACAAAACACTATAGTGCATATGAAAGGGCAAGAAAAGATAACACACTCTCTTAAAAGTTTTGTCTCTTGAGAGACAAAATAACAGAACTAGACTTAGATATGACACAGATGTTGGAGCTAACAGGCAATTTAAAATAATTATGATTTTTATGTTAAAGAGTCTGACGGAAGAGGTAAACGATATGCAAGATCAGATGGTTAATTTAAGCTGCGATATAGAAACCATAAAAATGAATAACAGTGCTAGAAATAAAGTGTATAGTAACAGAGATGAAGAATATCTTTGACAAGCTAATCAGTAGACTTGAAACAGCCAAGGAGAGAATCACTGAAACTGAAGATAAATCAGTAGAATTTCCCCAGACTGAAACAGAGGAGAAGAAAAGAGTGAAAAACAAAAAAAAAGTAGAACACAGCATCCAATATTATGGAACAATATCAAACAGTATAACAATTATGTACTTGGGATCCACAAATCCATGAAGTTCAAAGAACACCATGCTGGAAAAATCTCCACCCCACTCAAACCAAGAAAAACAAGCCCACCTGGGCATAAAATATTTAAACTGTTGAAAACAAAAGACTAAAACACTGAAGGCAGCCAGAGGGGCGGAAAAGACATACCACAGACGAAGGAAAAAAGATAAGGATTAGAGCTGCCTTCTCCTCAGAAGCCATTCAACTCAGAAGACAAGGGAATGGTAACTTTAAAGTGCTGAATGAAAAAATTTTCAACCCTGAATTCCATGCCTAACAAAATATCTTTCAAAAATGAAGAAATAAAGTCTTTCTTAGACAAATAAAACCAGAATTTATTGGAAGCAGATTTACTCTACAAGATTGTTACAAGAAGATTTTTAGGCATAAGAGCTGTGATACCAGACAATATTGAATCTGCACAAACGAATGAAGAACTCTGGAAATGAAATAAAGTGAGTTAAATTAAATTTTTATTTTAATTTCTTTGAAAGATAACTAACTGCCTAAACCAAAATAATAGCTGCAATCTCTTGTGTATTTATAGTGTATGTAAAAATAAAATGAACCACAATAGCACAAAAATTAGGAGGAAGGAATTTAGAGTATACGGTATAAGGTCCTTATAGAACATGTGGCGCATTATAATAATATTTGAAGGCTGACTGATTAATTAAGGATGTAGAGTATAAACCATAGAGCAACCACTATTTTTTTAACAAGTTACAAATAATAAGTTAGTGCGGAGATAAATTGAAAAAAATAAAAATTCTCAATTGAGGATTAGAATTGGGTATTAGCATATTTTATGACCTTTGAGAAAAGAATATTTTTATATAGAGGTCAAGTAATGTGTTGTGTAGAATCAATTGAATGTATCATACTGTAAGGGAGGTAAAAAGTGTTTTTTGTTTGTTTTTTTAACGTCTTTACTGGAGTATAATTGCTTTACAATGGTGTGTTAGTTTCTGCTTTATAACAAAGTGAATCAGTTATACATATACATAAATTCCCATATCTCCTCCCTCTTGCGTCTCGCTCCCTCCCACCCTCCCTAACCCACCCATCCAGGTAGTCACAAAACACCGAGCTAATCTCCCTGTGCTGTACGGCTGCTTCCCACTAGCTATCTATTTTATGTTTTGTAGTGTATATATGTACATGCCACTCTCTCACTTTGTCACAGCTTATCCTTCCCCCTCCCCATATCCTCAAGTCCATTCTCTGATAGGTCTGTGTCTTTATTCCCATCGTACCCCTAGGTCCTTCATGACATTTTTTTTTCTTTGATTCCATATATATGTGTTAGCATATGGTATTTTTCTCTTTCTGACTTACTCCACTCTATATGACAGACTCTAGGTCCATCCACCTCACTACAAATAACTCAATTTCCTTTCTTTTTATGGCTGACTGATATTCCATTGTATATATGTGCCACATCTTCTTTATCCATTCATCCGATGATGGACACTTAGGTTGTTTCCATCTCCTGGCTATTGTAAATAGAGCTGCAATGAACATTTTGGTACATGACTCCTTTTGAATTATGGTTTTCTCAGGGTATATGCCCCGTAGTGGGATTGCTGGGTCATATGGTAGTTCTATTTGTAGATTTTTAAGGAACCTCCATACTGTTCTCCATAGTGGCTGTACCAATTCACATTCCCACCAGCAGTGCAGGAGTGTTCCCTTTTCTCCACACCCTCTCCAGCATTTATTGTTTCTAGATTTTTTGATGATGGCCATTCTGACCAGTGTGAGATGATATCTCATTGTACTTTTGATTTGCATTCCTTTAGTGATTAATGATGTTGAACATTCTTTCATGTGTTTGTTGGCAATCTGTATTTCTTCTTTGGAGAAATGTCTATTTAGGTCTTCTGGCCATTTGTGGAGTGGGTTGTTTGTTTTTTCGTTATTGAGCTGCATGAGCTGCTTGTAAATTTTGGAGATTAATCCTTTGTCAGTTGCTTCATTTGCAAATATTTTCTCTTATTCTGAGGGTTGTCTTTTGGTCTTGTTTATGGTTTCCTTTGCTGTGCAAAAGCATTGAAGTTTCATTAGATCCCATTTGTTTATTTTTGTTTTTATTTCCATTTCTCTAAGAGGTGGGTCAAAAAAGATCTTGCTGTGATTTATGTCATAGAGTGTTCTGCCTATGATTTTCTCTAAGAGTTTGATAGTTTCTGACCTTACATTTAGGTCTTTAATCCATTTTGAGCTTATTTTTGTGTATGGTGTTAGGGAGTGTTCTAATCTCATACTTTTACATATACCTGTCCAGTTTTCCCAGCACCACTTACTGAAGAGGCTGTCCTTTCTCCACTGTACATTCCTGCCTCCTTTATCAAAGACAAGGTGACCATAGGGCTTCCCTGGTGGTGCAGTGGTTGAGAGTCCGCCTGCCGATGCGGGGGACACGGGTTCGTGACCCGGTCCAGGAAGATCCCACGTGCCGCGGAGCGGCTGGGCCCGTGAGCCATGGCCACTGAGCCTGTGCGTCCGGAGCCTGTGCTCCGCAATGGGAGAGGCCGCAACAGTGAGAGGCCCAAGTACCACACAAAAAAAAAAAAAAAAAAAAAAAAGTGACCGTATGTGCGTGGGTTTATATCTGGGCTTTGTATCCTGTTCCATTGATCTATATTTCTGTTTTTGTGCCAGTACCATACTGTATTCATTACTGTACCTTTGTAGTATATTCTGAAGTCAAGGAGCCTGATTCCTCCAGCTCCGTTTTTCCTTCTCAAGATTGCTTTGGCTATTCGGGGTCTTTTGTGTTTCCATACAAATTGTGAAATTTTTTGCTCTAGTTCTGTGAAGAATGCAAGTGGAAGTTTGATAGGGATTGCACTGAATCTGTAGATTGCTTTGGGTAGTAGAGTCATTTTCACAATGTTGATTCTTCCAATCCAAGAACATGGTATATCTCTCCATCTATTAGTATCATCTTTAATTTCTTTCATCAGTGTCTTATAATTCTCTGCATACAGGTCTTTTGTCTCCTTAGGTAGGTTTATTCCTAGATATTCTTTTTGTTGCAATGGTAAATGGAAGTGTTTTCTTGATTTCACTTTCAGATTTTTCATCATTAGTGTATAGGAATGCCAGAGATTTCTGTGCATTAATTTTCTATCCTGCTACTTTACCAAATTCATTGATTAGCTCTAGTAGTTTTCTGGTAGCATCTTTAGGATTCTCTATGTATAATATCATGTCATCTGTAGACAGTGACAGCTTTACTTCTTCTTTTCCATTTGGATTCCTTTTATTTGCTTTTCTTCTCTGATTGCTGTGGCTAAAACTTCCAAAGCTATGTCGAATAAGAGTGGTGAGAGTGGGCAACCTTGTCTTGTTCCTGATCTTAGTGGAAATGGTTTTAGTTTTTCACCATTGAGGACGATGTTGGCTGTGGGTTTGTCATATATGTCCTTTATTATGTTGAGGAAAGTTCGCTCTATGCCTACTTTCAGCAAGGTTTTTATCATAAATGGGTGTTGAATTTTGTTGGAAGCTTTCTCTGCATCTATTGAGATGATCATATAGTTTTTTCCTTCAATTTGTTAATATGGTGTATGACGTTGATTGATTTGCGTATATTGAAGAATCCTTGCAATCCTGGAATAAACCCCACTTGATCATAGTGTATGATCCTTTTAATGTGCTGTTGCATTCTGTTTGCTAGTATTTTGTTGAGGATTTTTGCATCTATGTTCATCAGTGATATTGGCCTGGAGTTTTCTTTCTTTGTGACATCCTTGTCTGGTTTTGGTATCAGGGTGATGGTGGCCTCGTAGAATGAGTTTCGGGGTGTTCCTCCCTCTGCTATATTTTGGGAGAGTTTGAGAAGGATAGGTGTTAACTCTTCTCTAAATGTTTGATAGAATTCGCCTGTGAAGCCATCTGGTCCTGGGCTTTTGTTTGTTGGAAGATTTTAAGTCACAGTTTCAATTTCAGTGCTTGTGATTGGTCTGTTCATATTTTCTATTTCTTCCTGATTCAGTCTTGGCAGGTTGTGCATTTCTAAGAATTTTTTTATTTCTTCCAGGTTGTCCATTTTACTGGAATCGAGTTGCTTGTAATAATCTCTCATGATCTTTTGTATTTCTGCAGTGTCAGTTGTTACCTCTCCTTTTTCATTTCTAATTCTATTGATTTGAGTCTTCTCCCTTTTTTTCTTGATGAGTCTGGCTAATGGTTTATCAATTTTGTTTATCTTCTCAAAGAACCAGCTTTTAGTTTTATTGATCTTTGCTATCATTTTCTTCATTTATTTCTGATCTGATCTTTATGATTTCTTTCCTTCCGCTAACTTTGGGGATTTTTTGTTCTTCTTTCTCTAATTGCTTTCGGTGAAAGGATAGGTTGTTTATTCGAGATGTTTCCTGTTTCTTAAGGTAGGATTGTATTGCTATAAACTTCCCTCTTAGAACTGCTTTTGCTGCATCCCATAGGTTTTGCGTTATCGTGTCTGCATTGTCATTTGTTTCTATGTATTTTTTGATTTCCTCTTTGATTTTTTCAGTGATCACTTCGTTATTAAGTAGTGTATTCTTTAGCCTCTATGTGTTTGTATTTTTTACAAATCTTTTCATGTAACTGATATCTAGTCTCATAGCATTGTGGTTGGAAAAGATACTGGATGCAATTTCAATTTTCTTAAATTTACCAAGGCTTGATTTGTGACCCAAGATATGGTCTATCCTGGAGAATGTTCCATGAGCACTTGTGATAAATGTGTATTTTGTTGTTTTTGGATGGAATGTCCTATAAATATCAATTAATGGATCATTTAAAGCTTGTGTTTCCTTATTTATTTTCATTCTGGATGATCAGTCCATTGGTGAAAGTGGGGTGTTAAAGTCCCCTACTATGAATGTGTTACTGTCGATTTCCCCTTTTATGGCTGTTAGTATTTGCCTTATGTATTGAGGTGCTCCTATGTTTGGTGCATAAGTATTTGCAATTGTTATATCTTCTTCTTGGATCGACCCCTTGATCATTAGGTAGTGTCCTTCTTTGTCTCTTCTAATACTCTTTATTTTAAAGTCTATTTTGTCTGAAATGAGAATTGCTACTGCAGCTTTCTTTTGGTTTCCATTTGCATGGAATATCTTTTTCCATCCCTTTACTTTTGGTGTGTATGTGTTTCTATGTCTGAAGTCGGTCTCTTGTAGACAGCATATATATGGGTCTTGTTTTTGTATCCATTCAGCCATTCTGTGTCTTTTGGTGGGAGCATTTAATCCGTTTACATTTAAGGTGATTATTGATATGTATGTTCCTATTCCCATTTTCTAAATTGTTTTGGGTTTGTTATTGTAGGTCTTTTCCTTCTCTTGTGTTCCTTGCCTAGAGAAGTTCCTTTAGCATTTGTTGTAAAGCTGGTTTGGTGGTGCTGAACTCTCTCAGCTTTTGCTTTTCTGTAAAGGTTTTAATTTCTCCATCAAATCTGAATGAGATCCATGCTGGGTATCGTAATCTTGGTTGCATGTTTTTCTCCTTCATCACTTTTAATATGTCCCTTCTGGCTTGAAGAGTTTCTGCTGAAAGATCAGCTGTTAACCTTATGGGGATTCCCTTGTGTGTTATTTGTTTTTTTTCCCTTGCTGCTTTTAATATGTTTTCTTTGTATTTAGTTTTTGACAGTTTGATTAATATGTGTCTTGGTGTGTTTCTCTTTGGATTTATCCTGTATGGGACTCTCTGTGCTTCCTGGACCTGATTAACTATTTCCTTTCCCATACTAGGGAAGTTTTCAACTATAATCTCTTCCTGTATTTTCTCAGTCCCTTTCTTTTTCTCTTCTTCTTCTGGAACCCCTATAATTCAAATGTTGGTGCGTTTTTTGTTGTCCCAGAGGTCTCTGAGACTGTCCTCAGTTCTTTTCATTCTTTTTTCTCTATTCTGGCCTGCAATAGTTATTTCCACTATTTTATCTTCCAGGTCACTTATTCGTTCTTCTGCCTCAGTTGTTCTTCTATTGATCCCATCTAGAGTATTATTAATTTCATTTATTGTGTTGTTCATCGTTGCTTGTTTCATCTTTAGTTCTTCTAGGTCCTTGTTAATTCTATTTCCAAAGTTTTGGATCATGTTTACTATCATTATTCTGAATTCTTTTTCAGGTAGACTGCCTATTTCCTCTTCATTGTTAGGTCTGGTGGGTTTTTATCTTGCTCCTTCATCTGCTGTGTGTTTTTCTGTCTTCTCATTTTGCTTATCTTACTGTGTTTGGGGTCTCCTTTTTGCAGGCTGCAGGTTTGTAGTTCCCGTTGTTTTTGGTGTCTGTCCCCAGTGGCTAAAGTTGGTTTAGTGGGTTTTGTAGGCTTCCTGGTGGAGGGAACTAATGCCTTTGTTCTGGTGGATGAGGCTGGATCTTGTCTTTCTAGTGGGCAGGTCCACATCTGGTGGTGTGTTTTGGGGTGTCTGTGGACTTATTATGATTTTTGGCATACTCTCTGCTAATGGGTGGGGTTGTGTTCCTGTCTTGCTAGTTGTTTGTCATAGGGTGTCCATCACTGTAGCTTGCTGGTCTTTGAGTGAATCTGGGTGCTGGTGTTGAGATGGAGATCTCTTGGAGATTTTCCCCATTTGGTATTATATGGATCTGGGAGGTCTCTTGTGGACCAGTGTCCTGAAGTTGGCTCTCCCACCTCAGAGGCACTGCACTGACTCCTAGCTGCATCACCCAGAGCCTTTCATCCACACAGCTCAGAATAAAAGGGAGAAAAAGTAGAGAGAAAGAAAGAAAGAAAGGCAATAAAATTAAATAAAGAGAATAAAGTAAAGTTATTAAAATATAAAATAATTATTATGAGGAAAACAATTTTTTTTTAAGTAAGAAAAAACAGACTGATAGAACCCCGGGACAAATGGTGAAAGCAACGCTATACAGACAAAATCTCACATAGAAACATACACATACACACTCACAAAAAGAGGAAAAGGGGAAAGAATAATAAATCTTGCTCTCAAAGACCACCTCCTTATTTTGGGATGATTCGTTGTCTATTCATATATTCCAGATGCACGGTACATCAAGTTGATTGTGGGGGTTTAATCCGCTGCTCCTGAGGCTGCTGGGAGAGATTTCCGTTTCTCTTCTTTGTTCGCAAAGCTCCTGGGGCTCAGCTTTGGATTTGGCCCTGCCTCGGCGTGTAGGTCACTGGAGGGTGTCTTTTCTTCTCTCAGACAGGATGGGGTTAAAGGAGCTGCTGACTCGTGGGCTCTGGCTCACTCAGGCCGGGGGCAGGGAGGGGTGCAGATGTGGGGCGACCCTGCAGTTACAGAGGCTGGCAGGATGTTGCACCAGCCTGAGGCACGCCTTGCGTTCTCCTGGGGAAGTTGTCCCTGGATCCTGGGACACTGACAGTGGCGGACTGCACAGGCTCCCCGGAAGGGAGGTGTGGAGAGTGACCTGTGCTCGCACAGAGGCTTCTTGGTGGCAGCAGCAGCAGCCTTAGGATCTCATGTCCACCTCTGGGGTCCACGCTGTTTCCGTGGCTCGCGCCTGTCTCTGGAGCTCCTTTATGCAGCGCTCATAATCCCCTCTCCTCACGCACCAGGAAACAAAGAGGGAAGAAAAAGTCTCTTGCCTCTTCGCCAGGTCCAGAATTTTCCCTGGACTCTCTCCCAGTTAGCCGTGGTATACTAACCGCCTGCAGGCTGCGTTCATACCAACAACCGCAGTCCTCTCCCTGCACTCCGACCGAAGCCCGAGCCTCAGCTCCCAGCCCTGCCCGCCCTGGCCGGTGAGCTGACAAGCCTCTCGTGCTGGTGAGTGCCATTCGGCACCAATCATCTGTGCAGGAATCTCTGTTTTGCCCTCCGCACCCCTGTTGCTGTGCTCTCCTCTGCAGCTCTGAAGCTTCCCCCCTCCACCACCCGCTGTCTCTGCCCGCAAAGGGGCTCCTAGTGTGTGGAAACTTTTCCTCCTTCACAGCTCCCTCCCACTGGTGCAGGTCCCGTCCCTATTCTTTTGTCTCTGTTTATTCTTTTTTCTTTTCCCCTACCCAGGTACGTGGGGAGTTTCTTGCCTTTTGGGAGGTCTGAGGTCTTCTGCCAGCGTTCAGTAGGTGTTCTGTAGGAGTTGTTCCACGTGTAGATGTATTTCTGGTGTATCCGGCCCACCGTCCCCACGACTGTCACGGCTTCGGCCGCCGGGGCCCCTCCAGAGCTAAAAAATCTTTTCTTTTCTCTTCTTCTAGATTCTCAGCTGGGGCTTTATGAGAAAATCCAGTTAACAAGAGAGAAGCATACAAATTTATTTGTTTTACGTGCCATGGGAGCCTTCATAAGGAAATGAAGGCCCAAAGAAGCTGTTAAAGTTAAGTGTTTTTATGGCAGGTCTGATGAAGAGTGGAAAGTTGTGGGCAAATGTGATAGGACAAAGTGGTATGAGCTAAGAATAGCAAGACAGGGGAAACTTAGCAAGGCCTGTTTTTTAAGATTTCTCAGTGTCCTTCTGTCTTCAGAGATCAGCATGCTCCTTTCCTCCAGATTATAATAATGAGGACACCTCTCACATGAGGGTCTTATCCGCTGCTTCAGGGGAGGGTCAAAGAGTCCTTCCTGCACCTGCTGTTTCTCAGATGGCTTTAAGTTAAAATATTCAATATGCCAAGGTGCCATATTTAGGGGTAGTATGTACTGAGCCCCAACAATACTTTTTGTTAATCTTAGTGGTGAATGTGTCTTGAGTAAGCCATGGATTTAGGACAAATTTTAAGGCTATGGGCAAATTGAATGTGTTTGATGACTGAGATTAAGCAACCAGTGTAGAGGTGGAGATTGGATGTGCAAGAAATGGGTTGATTCATGCAAACAAGGAGACTTGAGCAGGTATGTTAGCTTTGTAAAAATGGAAAAGATAATTGTGCCTTAGAGATGAGATGAAAAAGAACACAAGTGACAAAAAGAGGTATTTTGAAGCATACAGGAGAAATTTGAAGGCTCTCATGCCCTTGGTTTTCTGGATCTTCTCATTAAAGGGTATGTTCATAAGTTTAGGAGAGTGGGAAAAGTTAGATACGTCTCCGTGTTTAGGGTTTGTCAGAAGGAATCAGAGATACATCAGATAATGCTCAATGAGAATGGATGGCATGAATTTGTAGTGAAATGTCTTATCCCTACTTCCTTTCTTCAGTATCTAATTGTTTTCTAGTTGTTGGTGACATCTAGTTTTTGTCTAGTACTTAATGGATGTTAAAGACTTTTTTTGTCTTTTTAGATCACTAGCTTTAATTTTATATTTAGACAATTTTAGTGCTCATGTGAATTATCCTGCTACTGAGATTTATTAAAATTTCATCCCCCAAAATATTAGTATTGCTCATCTTTATTATTGATATTAGCCATTCTAATGAATGTGAAATGACATTTCATTACGGTTTTAATTTATATTTTTCTGATGACTGGTAATATTGAACAACTTTTAATATGCTTATTGGTCATTTGTATATCTTTTTTTGAAGTGTCTGACCAAATATTTTACACATTTAAAAATATTCAGTTATTGGTTGTCTTACTATTGAGTTGTAAGTGTTCTTTATTGTTTCCCCCATTGAATTACTTTGTCTCCTTTGTAAAAAATTAGTTGACCACGTATACTGCGGTCTGTTCAATTGATCTATATGTCTACTGGTATGTTAAAACAACATTTCTTGATTATTTTGATTTTGTAGTGAGTCTTTAAATCAGATAATCTAAAGTTCTTTATGTTTTTCTTCTTTTTCTGTATATTTTGGCTATTTTAGGACCTTCCATTAAATTTTAGAGTCAGTTTGTCAATTTCCACACATGAAAAAAACACTGGAATTTTGATTGGGATTACAATTGAAACTAGAGATCAATTGGGGGAGAATTGAAATATTATCAACATTGATTGGGTTTACTGAACTATACATAGAGAATCAATGTTTAGGTCTTTTAGAATATATTTCTGTGATATTTTTTAATTTCCTTATCTTTTCTGATGTGATTTTAAATTATATTGTTATTCTGTAACCTTGCTAAATTAAATTACTCATTTTAATGACCTTTTTGTAGCGTCCTGAGGTTTTCTATGAAAACAATTATCTTGTCTACAAATAAGGACAGTTTTACTTCCTTGTTTCCAATCTGTATGTAATTTATTTTTCTTGCCTCTTAAGTGTGACAAGGATCTCCAGTAAATACTGAATAGGAAGAATAGACTTTGCCTTGTCCATATCTTAGAGGAAAAGCATTCTGACCATTAGATATGATGTAAGTTGAGGATTTTTCATAGATATCCTTTATCAGATTGAGAAAGTTTCCTTCTGATCTTACTTGTTAAGTAATTTTATGATCATTTTGGTATTCTAAATGACATGAAACCTGCATATCAGATTCTTTTTTATAAACTGGTCAAAAAAATGGCACATTTCTCACTTGACTATAAGCTCAGAATTAAAAATAAAAATTAAAAAAAAAAAACCAGCTGCTAAGGAATTACACTAGTAGAAAAGACTTTAGAAATAATCTATTCAAAACTTTATTTAGAAAGGTATTGAGTTCCTACTGTCATACACTGGTAAGCAGTATGCTCATCACTGTAATTTAGGTTTCTTGATTTATGAAATTCCCCCCATAGGGGAGAGTTCTGCTTCCAAGAATTAAGTTCTTTAGGAATTTTTTTTTTCCCTCAAATGACTATCTTTAACCTAGGAACTCCTACATTTGCTAATTGCCAGTTTTGTTCTTCCATTTAAAACCAAAAAAAGAAAAATGTATTTTCTTTGCTCTGAGTTTGTGATTTGATTCCATGGCTTTAGGGCGGAAAAAAAGTCACATAATTGAATCTGATATTTAAGACTTCCACTTCAACAATTTCAAACTGTGATTTATGGAATTAATAAACTCAGGGAAATGGTAAAGTGCAATTCTTAAAATAGTCTTCAGCAAAACCACTCCCTCAATTTCTTGAGAAATCAATGAATCTCTAGAGCAATCTGAGATAATTATATGAAACTTTGATGCAAATAATTCTAACTTTTGTGCATCTAGTCAATACCCTGCGTGATTCAGAAAAAAAGTCTTAAAAGTCATTTGAATCCACATTTACACATACACTTAAATCTTTCTATGGAGATTTTAGATATGGTCAAATAAGGGTTGGCTTCTGGAAAAAGCCTTCCTTATTTTAGGTCAGCCCAACTCTATCCAGGAAATAAGATCTTCTAACAAAAGGATGGGCATTTTCATATTCTATAGATGGTAATAGCAATAGTTATTTTCCTACAGTCACTTCCCACCTAACTCAGAGTTAAAATATTCATTGCAAAGGTCTCCCAGCACCTACATGCTCAGGCCTTCTACTCCCTCTTTGCCTTGTCTTCTAATCCTCTTTTCTTGTCTTTTTGTCTTCTAATCCTCTTGTCTTCTTGTCCTCTGTTACTTGCTTACTCTGGGGCAGCCACACTTGCCACACTTGTCTTGAGTTTCAGCCTAAGAGCCTTCACATTTTCTGTTTCCTTTGCCTGGTGTATTCATCCCCTAGATATCTGCATGCCTTACCTTTTAACTACCTTCAGATCTCTAAATATTAACTTATCAAACATGCCTTCCTTGACCACTTATATAAAATAGCAACTTCCCTCAACACTTAGTATTGCTTATTCCCCTTAACCTGCTTTTCTTCTTAAGACTTAATGTACTATAGGACTTATGATTCTATAGGACTTGTACATTTCTCTAATTTTGAATTTTTTACTACTTTTCAAAATGCAATCTTTGATACCTATAAAAGACCGTATATGTAACATTATATATATATATGTATATATATATATATATATATATATATATATATACATATATATATATATATAAAAAACA
>RJWK010007145.1:39918-50737 GCA_004363435.1 Platanista minor
AAAAAAAAAAAAAAAAAAAAAAAAAAAAGAGCATGATGATGTAATGAAACCTGTGAGCCAATAACAACCCAAGAACTAGGATGTTACCAGAAACTTGTATCAACTTAAATGATTCTCTTCTATCCTATGCCCCTGCCTTTCTGCTAAAGGAGCAGACTGTTTTGTTTATAACTTTTTTATAGTTTTATACTTTTTTAATAGTTGCGTTACATACATGTACTTACACACACATACACAGCCATGCCTGAAAATACATTGTTTCATTTTTTGAACTTCAGTGTATTGCATGTGGTGTTCTAGGACTTATTTCATTCCACATTATTTTTCTAAGATTTATTCGTGTTGCTGGTTTAGCTGTAGTTTCACTCATTCTTATTGCTGTATAGTATTTCATCATGTTAATGTAACACAATTTGGGGTTTTTTTGGCTATTACAAATATTGTTACTGTAAACATTTGTGTGCTTGTCTCCTGGAATGTCTGTGCAAGAGTTTCTCTAGGGTATATACCTAGGAATAGAATTGTGTCAAACTGTTTTCAGTGACTGTACTAATTTACTCTCTCACCAGAAATATGTAATATCTACATCCTTTTATTCTCACCAGTACTTGGTATTTTGGGATGCCTTCATATTTACCAACTTAGTGGGTTAAAATAGTATCTCATTGTGGTATTAATTTGTACTTTTGATTACTAACTAGGTTGACCATCCTTTCATATCTTTATGGGTCATTCCTTCTTTTTTGAATTGGAGGGACAACAATGAGAGATGTGATTCAAACACAGTGAGGGAGAGGCAGAATGGTGGGATATGAGGCCAGGAGGTAGGAGGGGTATCTAGGTTCACTAGATAATGCTGAGCCTCATCAGTGAGCTGTGGTAATTACTAAATCAGTCTGGGGGCGTATGGCTTATAGAGAGTTGACAATGGGGCGAAGACTTGAAGCAGAGAGGAAAGTTAGAAAACAATTGCAGTAGGCTAATGTATTGCTCAAAAATGGTAGCAGGTTTGTGGGAGCAGTTGTTATTGATCATATTCCTTATCAGCTTTAATTTTTCTATAAACAAGAAATTGTATAAGAGTAACACTTATTTTTCTATAAAAGCTACATATTCACTTATTTTTTCCTAAAAACCATTCTTTGAAGTCCAGAATTTTATTGTTTTTCTCATAGAATCAATAGCAATTTCATAGCAAAATTCTTAAAATGTGTTATATTTATTCTTAAAATGTAATGTTGGCTTTTAAATTGCCAAAGATTTGAGGATTAATTGTTAGTGTAATAATTTTAGCAACATTGCACTGAATGGCTTTTATGAACTCAGCAGCTGTGGTTACTCAGACTCAGCAGCTGCAGTTATCCTGACTCAAATGGTTTTGCATCAGTTATTAGAGAAGTCACAAGTTCCTGGTAAATTCATTTTTTGAAATCAGGAAGCTTAAGATCCTCTTTTCTCTCAGATATCCTTCTATTTGAATATATTAACTCACATTTCAGGAGCACATTTATTATTTACAACTTTGCCAATGGCACCATCAGCAAAAACAGGTAATATAGATGTACTTTTATACACCGTGTATAACCTTCTGGTTTCTAACTGTAAGCAAATCTGAGTTTGAATACTTGTCACATTTTGAGTTGTATGACCATTTAAGACAAAAGCACGGGGATTGGAAGACTTTATCAGTCTGCTTAATTTTGTAGCATATACAAAAATGATTTTATATTTATTAATTTTGAATGAAAGGAAATACTAAGTTCACTAATATTATAAACTTGATTTTTTACTTCTATAATTGATCATTTAGTTAAAAAACAAAAATATTTCTTAGTTTGAAAAAATGGCAATTAAAGGGAAAGAAACATTATATTACCTTTCCTTTGTGAATTATATTTCATGGTAATGAAAGAAAAGCTGATGAAAGAAAGCTTTTCTTTATTGAATAATTCTAGATAATAAATATAGAAGGAATGAAGAATTTGAAAAATCACTGTTTTACATAATTGATCCAGAAAATTATTATCAAAGGTGGAAACCATTAGATGGAAGATTGATGGGGAAGTTTGCAAGAGAGAGATCAGCTGTTACCACTTGTACCCAGTAATCAATCGTTGTATCACAAGGAGAAAGTATTTAGACACTGTGTGCCTCCTGATGTGAGGCAATATGAAGTACATTTTCCAAAAGTATTCGTTCAGCAAAGTGAACTTCAACCTAATCAAGCCTTTAGAAATCATTTCCAGTAACAGGAAACAGAGGGGGTAAAGGAACAAATTAAACTACACCACTCGATCCAGGATATGGGACATTCTACAAGATGATGGATTCAGTTTTTTCAACAGATTAATGGCGTGCAAAAGAGGAAGGGTAGAGAAACTGCTCTACATTAAAGGGACTTAAAATGCATAACAACTGCATACCCTTTCTGTGGATACTGATTCAAACAATCCAGTTTAAACAAATTTTGAGACCAATCAGGGAAATTTAAATATGGACTGTGTATTATATAACACCAATGAATTTTTATTAATGTTGTTAGGTGAAATAATAGTATTGTGGTTATGTCCATTTCTTTTTAGGATACGTACTAAGTACATAAGAGTTAAATAACATGATCTGAGATTTGTTTTAAAACACTTAAGCAATAATAACAAAATAAAAGAAAATAAATTAGAGATGATGGAAGCAAGTTCAGGAAAATCTTGACCATAGTTGAATCTGGATGGGTATCTTTGTGTATCTTTAAAAATGTTCTTAAGAAAATCAACTTTTATATATCTTTGAAAATGTTCACAGTAAAACTAATTTTACAGAATTAAAATAAATGTGACGGATATTTATACATCTTCTTGGCCTTGTCAACTCATAAATGTAGGCAGCTTTTAGTACTTACCTCCAAAAAATTCCTGGAGGGAGGCAGCAGGCCACTCCATGGTAGATGTTGGAAAAAACAGATACTTACTTTCTGAACCCCTTCACAGTTAGAGCACAGGCATGACAGGCACCAGCACTAGCCTATGAACAGAGATCTAGTGAATCAAGGTGGATTCTTTCCCTCTCTTGGGACGTAGCGACACTCAAGGCAAGTTCTAGTTCCTGGGTAGCATCCAGAGCCAAGGCCAGTGATGAGAGTGAGAAAAGTCACAGCCTCTGTGTTCACCAGGAAAATCAGCTTTTCCTTACTTATTCTGACCACAATAACCAGTGTTTTTACTGGCCCTAACGCCCACTTTTCCACTTTCCTGGTGTTTCTGTCAACTACAAAGCACTGTTTTAATAATTATCATGGTGGTTAATTGAATAAACTGCACATATTTTTATTTTTATAAATTTATTTATTTATTTTTGGCTGTGTTGGGTCTTTGTTGCTGTGTGTGGGCTTTCCTCTAGTTGGGGCGAGTGGGGGCTACTCTTCATTGCGATGTGTGGGCTTCTCATTGCAGTGACTTCTCTTGTTGAGCATGGGCTCTAGGCATGTGGGCTTCAGTAGTTGTGGTGCACAGGCTCAGTAGCTGTGGCTCGTGGGTTCTAGAGTGCAGGCTCCGTAGTTGTGGCGCACTTGCTCCGCGGCAAGTGGGATCTTAGTTGCTTAGTTGCTCCGCGGCATGTGGGATCTTCCCGGACCAGGGATCTAACCTGTGTCCCCTGAATTGGCAGGCAGACTCTTAACCACTGAGCAAACAGGGAAGTCCTAACTGCACATATTTAGAATGTATGGTTTGACATATGATACACCTGTGAGACCATCACCACATCAAGATAGTAAACATCTCCATCACCCCCAAAAGTTTTCCCTAGCACTTCACAGTCCCTTCCTCCTCTCTCTCCTCCCCTATCCCAGGCAACTCTGATTTCTTTTTTGTCAGAGTACATTAGTTTGCATTTTCTAGAGCTTTATATAAAAGGGTTATACAATTAAGGGCTCTTTTCTGTCTGGCTTCTTTCTCATTCAACATTATTGTTATAAGTCAGAAAGAGAAAAACAAATATCGTATATTAACACATATATGTGGAATCTAAAAAAATGGTATAGATAGTCTTATTTGCAAAGCAGAAATAGAGGCACAGAAGTAGAGAACAAATGTATGGAAGCCAAGGGGGAAGAGGGGTGGGATGAATTTGGAGATGGGGATTGACATATGTACACTATCGATACCATGTATAAAATAGATAACTAATGAGAATATTCTGTAAAGCACAGGGAACTCTACTCAGTGCTCTGTGGTGACCTAAATGGGAAGAAAATCCAGAAAAGAGGGGATATATGTATACGTATAGCTGATTCACTTTGCTATACAGCAGAAACTAACACAACATTGTAAAGCAACTCTACTCCAAAAAAAATTTTTATAAAGATTCACCTGTGTTATCTTATCAGGAGCCTGGGTTTTTTTGCTGATTCGTAGTCCATTGTATGGATGTAGTACAATGTGCTTATTCATGCACTCACTGAAAGACATTTATATTGTTTCTAATTTGAGGCTACTAAGATTAAGTCACTATGAACATTTGAACATTTTATGTTTTCATATGAGCACATGCTTTTATATTTCTTGGACAAATACTTAAGAGTGAATGGCTGGATCATATGACAGGTACAGGTTTAATTTTTAATTAACTGCCAAGCTTTTTAAATGTGTTATTTAATAAATTTTTAAAAATAAATATATGAAAGTGTTAGGAGACATGAGGTCTTATATATCTGTATGTATGGGTGTATATATATATATATATATATATATATATAGTATAATGTGTATTCTGTGTGTGTCTAATAAATAACAAAGTATAATTTTACTCTCAGGAAGTGGTATTATTAGAGCCACTAATTATACAAAAATTTATGAGTATACAAAAAATTATGATTCAACAAAACATCATGATAGTACCTCTTCAAGGCAGAGATGAATCCAAACATTTCATATAATTTAATGATTAGGGCTTCCCTGGTGGCGCAGTGGTTGAGAGTCCGCCTGCCAATGCAGGGGACACGGGTTCGTGCCCCAGTCCAGGAGGATCCCACGTGCCACGGAGCAGCTGGGCCCGTGGGCCATGGCCGCTGGGCCTGTGCGTCTGGAGCCTGTGCTCCACAATGGGAGAGGCCACGGCAGTGAGAGGCCCACGTACCACAAAAAAAAAAAAAAAAAAAATGTAATGATTAATTCCAGGTTTGAGTTATTTAGTATTAACCAGAGTTATATATAAAACATCAATATATATGATCTATAATGAAGTGTTCAGCCTATCACTCCAAATAATATATACCTCAGTATTTGAAAACTGGTATATTCACTGGTCTTAGTAAAATTTAAACATCATTTGATGAGAAATTCATTCTTAATTTGCTTGTTAAAATTGTACAAACTAGGAGTTCTCCTGAGATTTATTTTCAGGCTTTTAATATCATTTTGCCTAGAAAAAAATGATGATGTGAATTCTTAACATGGTACAGTGTCTGCACATTTCACTTTTGATTTTGAGTGAAATCTTCTCTCTCCAATCACCAACATAAATTACAGTTTGGTCTTGCATGTGACTGGCATAAATATTTTTATTGAAGACACAGGAGACATCAAGAAAGGGTTTTCCCCCCTTTATCTTGCATATATTAACATTAGAAAGATAAACCTCTGGATATTCTCCTATATCTCACTTTAACAGGTTAGTGTACTGTTTCATTTTTACAGTATGTGGGAAGATTTAATATAGCTTGTTACATCTTGATATGTTTGGTAACACAGTGAAACATATTATACCTGGCCAAGCACCCAGAGGGAACATGAAGATGTTAGGGGGTGGGTGAAGAGAGAATATGGACAAAGTAAACTTTTCCCGGCTCCCAAGTAGCTACTGAAAAAGGAAATAATACTTGAGTTGAAGTTAAAAAATATATATTGTTTAATGAATTTGTATATTTATTTCAAATACAAATAGAAAAATATATAGTGAATAAATATGTTATATGAAAAGTATTATAAATTCTTTTTCTGTAAATTGTTAGTTGAGAAAAAGGTGATTTAGCTTTTTTCCTTTCCAATCCGTATACATTTAATTGCATTTTATTGTGTGTTGAGATAATTAGATCTTTGTGTGCAGTGTTGAGTTAAAGTGGTGATAGTCTTATCTTGCTCTGATTTTGAAGGGAATATTTTCTAACACTTTATTATTGATTGTAATATTTGCTGTTTTGTAGATACCATTTATAAGTTTGTATTAGTCTGTTTGGGTTCCCACAATAAAATACCACAGATTGGATGGCTTAATAACAGTAATGCATTTTCTCACAGTCTTGGAGGTTGGAAGTCTGAGATCAAGGTGCCAGTATGGTCGGGCTGTGGTGAGGGCTATATTTCTGGCTTGTAAACGACTGTCGTCTCACTATGGTCTCATATGGCTTTTCCTCAGTAAGTGTTTGCAGAAAGAGGGAGAGGAGAAAACAGATCTCCCTTGTCCCTTCTTATAAGGACACAAATCCTATCAGATCAGGGCCCCACCCTCATGACCTCATTTAATCTTAATTACTTCCTTAGAGTCCTATCTCCAAATACAGCCATGCTGGGAGGTTAGAGCTTCAACATAGGATTTGAGGGGTACACAAACATGCAATCCCTAAAGATTTCCACTATTCCCGGTGCTTCAGTTAGTCTTTGTTGCATAACAAATCATCCCAAAACTTAGTGACTTGAAACAATAATGTTTCATGATTTTCCTATGATTCTGTGGGTTGGTTTCATCTGGGTTCCCATATAAGGCTGCCTTCGTTTGGAGAGTTGGCTGGCAGGTTCAAGATGGTCTTACTCATGTTTGCAGATGGCATTGGCTATTGGCTGGGGTGACTTGGTTTTCAACTACATGGTCTTTCAACTACCAGAGGCTAGCATGGTGTTTCAGAATTCCAAGGCCAGAGCAGAAACTGTAAGTTCACTTAAAGTCTAGGCTTTGAAAATTGCACATCCGTTTTGCCACATTCTATTAGTCAAACAAGTCATAAGATCAGCCCAGCTTCCAGGGGGTGGAGAAATAGATTTATTTCTCTTGATATCAGAGGAGTGGAATAGTACTTTGCAAACAGGTATGATTACAGGGAGGCATAATTTATCAAAAGCTGTTATAACAATCTCACATATCTTTGCTAAATTTCCTAAGGGTAGTTTGTCAAGAATATATTGGTGAACTTCATTAACCATATTTTTCCCCAGTATTGAAATAGTTATATTATTTTTCTCTCTAATCTGCTTATGTGATGAACTGTATTTTCTATGATTGAACTATACATTCAAAGTCACCATGTATGTCTTTTTTGAAAGGTTGTTTGATATTTCTTTATTTATTTGCATCTATGTTCAGGAGTAAGTCTGATCTTTGAATGTCCCCTTATATTTCATATAATGTTTTTACTAGCCTCTATTGCTTGATTTGAGGAATTTTGCCTCCTTTTCTAGTCTGAAATGGTTTGTACTAGATTTGAATTTCTGTTCAAGGAATGTGAGGAGAACTTTTATATTAACTGCTGGTGTCTGAGATTTACTTTGAGATAATGTTTTTAACTTCTCACTTAATTTTTTTAAACAACTCTAGCCCAGTTTAGTTTTTCTATTTCTTCTTGAGCCTGTTTTATTAATTTATATATTCCTAGAAATTTCTCAATTGGCCAAATTTACAAATTTTTATGGTATAAACCTATTCAAAATAATCTCATATTCTCTTTTAGTCTTTTCTGTAGTTATATTACTTGTAATATTAGAATTTTAAATAAATTTCTGCCTTCTCTTACTTTATTTATCATCTAGCTATAATCATTTAATCTAGTCTGAAGTCTCATAATTTTATTAGTCTTTTAAGACTAACAAAAACTGACTTTTTAAAAAAATCTGATCTCATATCTGTTTTCTAGTTTATTAATTTTTTTGCTCTTGTTATTTTCTTCCATCTACCTTCTCAACCTTATAATTTGTTAAGTTTGGCTCCGTTTTTAGCATTGCTTCTCTTTGAACATAAGTGTTTTCTGCTATAATTTTCCTCTAAGAATCTCATTCACTGCAGTTCCATAAGTTTTGATATATGATATTTTCATGGTTGCAGTGGAAGGGTGAATTTTGTTGATCACAGTATTTCAGACAGATCATATTATCACCCAGAAGCCAAGGTAGCAAACAGCAAGTGTCCCGTCTTTCCCTCTGCCAGGCAGTTTGTTTTCTAATTAGCCTGTTGGGTGATTTTTGTAGAGTTCTGAGCTTCTCTTTTCTGTCTTTGGAAATGTGAACCTTATGAACTCAGTGAGGGACATTTTACAAAGTAACTGACCACTGTTTTTCAAAAGTGTCAAGGTCATGAAAGAAAAAGAAAGACTGTCACAGTTTTGGATGAGACTGTGATAAATAACAACTAATATAATATGGTATTCTCCTGAAACAGAAGGAGGACATTTGTGGAAAAATTGGTAAAATTTGAATAAGGTCTGTGGTAGTTTAGTTAATAGTATTGTACTAGTGTTAATTTCCTGGTTTTGATAATTATGCTGGGATTATGTAAGATGTTAACTAGGAGTAAAGTATATAATGGGAATTCTCTGTATTATTTTTGCCAGTTTTATATAAATCTAAAAATAGTTCAAAATAAAAAGTAAACAAACTAAGCTGTAGGCCACTTGAGGTAGGCAGATACCCCATGGCAAATACTGGCTTCAGAACTCACTCAGGTTTCTAGATCAGCTCAGCCTCTTTGGCTCCAGCATTTAAAGCTTTCCCTTAATTTCCCTGGTGCTTCAGTCATAAATTTTAAAAGGTTTTTGTTGTTAATGATGTTGTTATTTATGCATAATTTTTAAATGTACTGTGTTATAAAATTTTCTCCAGATATTTAGTCTGCCATATTCCTTGAGACAAACAAGTAATTTACCTTTTTTTTCACTATAAACATCTTAATCAAAATAATACATGGAGAAAACTATATAACTTTAAGTATACAGCTGGATGAATTATCAGAGTGACACACATGTAATCACCACTCAAGTCTAAAACCAAAATGTTTCCAGTATCTCTCCATCTCTACCCTTTTCCATCACATCCCATTTTTAATTTCTACTCACTTTTTCCACTTCAAAGGAAATAGCTTTCCTGACTTATAACCATGGGTTATTTTTGCTTGTTTTCGAATGATAGTAAATGAGTTATACAGTATGTTTTTGTTTCTGTGTATCTTGCTTCTTTCCTTCAGCTGTATGTTGAGACTCATATGTATTTTGCAAGAAGCTTTAATTTTCATTGGTGTATAGTATTCCATATGGTGATTATACCATAATTTATTTATTGATTCTACTGCTGATGGACTTTGGTTTAGTTGTTTTTATTTTTTTCAATGGGAAGATTAATTTTCTTGTTGCATCAACCTTCTAGACCATTCATCATACAAGTTTTTCTTTTTAATTAATAGACTGTGATTTTAGAGCAGTCCTAGATTTACAGAAAAATAAGCAGAAAATACATAGAGTTCCTGTATATCCCCTAGCACTCGAGCAGGTTCCCCCTCTTATTAACATCTTGCATTAGTGTGGTACATTGATTGTTACAACAGATGAGCCAGTATTAATACTGATACATTATTATTAACTAAAGTCCATAGTTTACATTAGGATTCTGATATTATATACTCTATGAATTTACAAAAAATGTAACTTGTGTCCATCATGAGAGCATCAAGCAGAATATTTTTACCTCCCTCAAAATCCCCTATACATCCCTCCTACCTCTAAAACCCCTGAAAACTACTGATCGTTTCACTATTTTCAGTTTTGCCTTTTCCAGAGTTGGAATCGTAAGTATGTAGACTTGTCAGATTGGTTTCTTTCACTTGGCAATATGGATTTAAGGTGCATTTCATGGCATGATAGCTCATTTCTTTTTAGTGCTAAATATTTCATTGTACTTCATAGGTTTTTTTTTTAACATCTTTATGGAGTATAATTGCTTTACAGAGTTGTGTTAGTTTCTGCTGCATAACAACGTGAATCAGCTATACATATACATATGTCCCCATATCTCTTCCCTCTTGCATCTTCCTCCCTCCCACCCTCCCTCCCTATCCCAAGCTGATCTCCCTGTGCTATGTGGCTGCTTCCCACTAGCTATCTATTTTACATTTGGTAGTGTATATATACATGCCACTCTCTCACTTCATCCCAGGTTACCCTTCCCCCTCCCCCTGCCCTCAAGTCCATTCTCTACATCTGCATCTTTATTCCTGTCCTGTCCCTAGGTTCTTTTGGAATTTTTTTTTCTTTTTTTAGATTCCATATACATGTGTTAGCATACGGTATATGTTTTTCTCTTTCTGACTTACTTCCCTCTGTATGACAGTCTCTAGGTCAATCCACCTCACTACAAATAATGCAATTTTGTTTCCTGGTATGGCTGATATCCCATTGTATATATGTGCCACAACTTCTTTATCCATTCATCTGCTGATGGACACTTAGGTTGCTTCCATGTCCTGGCTATTGTAAATAGAGCTGCAATGAATATTGTGGTACATTACTCTTTTTGAATTATGGTTTTCTCAGGGTATATGCCCAATAGTGGGATTGCTGGGTCATATAGTAGTTCTATTTTTAGTTTTTTGAGGAACCTCCATACTGTTCTCCATAGTGGCTGTAGCAATTTACATTCCCACCAACAGTACAAGGAAGTTCCCTTTTCTCCAAACACTCTCCAGCATTTATTGTTTCTAGATTTTTTGTTGATGGCCATTCTGACTGGTGTGAGGTGATACCACATTGGGGTTTTTATTTGCATTTCTCTAACAATTACTGATGTTGAGG
>RJWK010007146.1:6033-50738 GCA_004363435.1 Platanista minor
AAAAAAAAAAAAAAAAAGAAAGGAAGGAAGAAAGAGGATAAAATAGAATAAAGTACGATAAAATAAAATAAAGTTATTAAAATAAAAAATAATTTTTAAGATAAAAAAATATTTTAAAAGTTAAAAAAAAAAAGGACAGATAGAACCTTTGACAAATGATTAAAGCAAAGCTATACAGACCATATCTCACACAGAAGAATACACAAACACACTCACAGAAAAAGGAAAAGGGGAAAAAAATAATAAATCTTGCTTTCAAAGTCCACCTCCTCAATTTGGGAAGATTCGTTGTTTATTCATGTATTCCACAGATGCAAGGTACCTCCAGTCGACTGTGGGGATTTAATTCGCTGTCCCTGAGACTCCTGGGAGAGATTTCCCTTTCTCTTCTTTGTTTGCACAGCTCCCGGGGCTCAGCTTTGGATTTGGCCCCGCCTCTGCATGTAGGTCCCTGGTGGGCATCTGTTCTTCGCTCAGACAGGACGGGGTTAAAGGAACAGCTGACTCGGGGGCTCTGGCTCACTCAGGCCGGAGGGAGGGAGGGGCATGGAGTGTGAGGCGAGCCTCTGGCAGCAGAGGCCGGCGGGACGTTGCACCAGCTTGAAGCGCTCTGTGCGTTCTCCCGGGGAAGTTGTCCCTGGATCCCAGGACCCTGGCAGTGGTGGGCTGCACAGGCTCTCCGAAGCACACAGGCTTCTTGGTGGCAGCAGCAGCAGCCTTAGCATCTCAGGCCCGTCTCTGGCATCCGCGCTGTTAGCCGCGGCTTGTGCCCGTCTCTGGAGCTCCTTTAAGCAGTGCTCTTAATCCTCTCTCCTCGCGCACCAGGAAACAAAGAGGGAAGAAAAAGTCTCTTGCCTCTTCGGCAGGTCCAGACTTTTTCCCGGACTCCCTCCCGGCTAGCCATGGTGCACTAACCCCCTGCAGGATGAGTTCACGCTGCCAAACCCAGTCTTCTCCCTGCGCTCCGACTGAAGCCTGAGCCTCAGCTCGTAGCCCCGCCCTCCCCAGCGGGTGAGCAGACAAGCCTCTCAGGCTGGTGAGTGCCTGTCGGCAGCGATCCTCTGTGCGGGAATCTGTCTGCTTTGCCCTCCGCGCCCCTGTTGCTGTGCTCTCCTCCGTGACTCCGAAGCTTTAACCCTCCACCACCCGCAGTCTCTGCCCGTGAAGGGGCTTCTAGTGTCTGGAAACCTTTCCTCTTTCACAGCTCCCTTCCGCTGGTGCCGGTCCCATCCCTATTCTTTTGTCTCTGTTTATTTTTTTTTCTTTTGCCCTACCTAGGTACGTGGGGAGTTTCTTGCCTTTTGGGAGGTCTGAGGTCTTCTGCCAGCATTCAGTAGGTGTTCTGTAGGAGTTGTTCCACGTGTAGATGTATTTCTGGTGTATCTGTGGGGAGGAAGGTGATCTCTGCGTCTTACTCTTCCGCCATCGTCTCTCTAGAAATAAAATATTTTTAAAAACTTTCCTAAGCATTTTAAAAAATTGTCATTTTTTATCTTATTTTAATCTCTGAAAGGTGTTACCCAAAAACTGGGCTCACTTCTTGGTGGTTGTTGAGCCAATAGACACAACCAAGCCAAAACGTGGGAGAAAGACGGATTTATTATTACTTTTAGCAAGTAAGGAGAACACTGGGATCTTTCCCAAAGCAGTGTCTTCCTGAACATCAAAACTGGGGAAGTTTTAAGCTAAGGTTATTTGCACATTCATGACAGGACTTGAGCAGAGGGGATTTCAGCATAGAATTGGGGCAAAAGTCAAGAGTCCAAGCGAGTCCAAGCTGTAGTTGACTGAAGTCAGAAGGGTCAACATCATAATTCCATCCTCCACCTGGGTGTGGGCCTTAGTTCCTGAAGAACTCAAATATATATTATTATGTATGTTCCTTGAGGAATCAGGACCCTGCCCCAAAGCTGCACTATTGTTTCTTGACTGCTCCTTCCTTGTTTCTGCATCCCTTCCTTTAAATCATTAGTTAGTGAGACCTGTTCAAGGGCAAGCATTGTGGTCAGGCTTAGATCACAAAATGGCTTAGGCTAAAATGGGTTCTCTTATGTCAGGAAAGCTATTCCTTGTTCTCTTTCTCTGGGGACCCCCCTAAACTATCTGCTTACAAAGGCAGTTATCATTATCTGACAAATTTTTACTTACATATCAATCCATTTAAATTCATTAGAATAAAAGCTTCATGTGAATAGGGAGCTCCTCCCCACTACCCTCCTTTCCTTCCTCCCTTCCCCTTTCTCTCTTTCTTTCCTTCCTTCCTTCCTTCCTTCCTTCCTTTCTTTCTTCTTTCTTTCTTTCTTTCTTTCTTTCTTTCTTTCTCTTTCTTTCTTTCTTTCTTTCTTTCTTTCTTTCTTTCTTTCTTTCTTTCAACAATGCCTCATACAAACTCTGTACTCAGTGAAGATTTGGTGAGTAAGTTACTAAAATAATTAATAATTTTCCTTTCCTATTACTATCCATTTCCCCAGGTTAAATTAACTTCAAATATTCCTTAAGGCAGCAAGGCAAAAATTATCATTTCCTTTGTTATAGGATTCAAAAAGTAGGAAACACTTCTACTTCCACCTATGATGGTATAGCTGTTACCAAAAAAAAACCTTCCACCAAGAAATTTATGAGTTAGATTTGGGGGTTGGGAGGAGAAAAACAGTTCTTTGAAAACATTAGAAAGCATCTAAGGCAACCAGGCATTAAGGTCCAAGATCATGAAGAGAAATGAATTTCATCGAAGTGAGTTTGGCATTTATGGCTGCATTTTCTTCCTCAGGGCCTTTGCTGATTCACAGATTATGGCACCAAAGCCAAACAGAAAACGTCAGTCTAGCACTTTTGGCAGCCTCACAGGGTTAGGGAGACAATCAGGGTTCAGAGCAATCAAGACAGCCTTTATTTGAAGGGAAAGATCTCATAGAAAAGGAAATAACAGAGATGAACCTGAATCTTTTTTGGAAAATTTTCCAAGACATTTATTTTCTCCAAAATAGTGCTTGTAGGGGGCAACACTCTCAAAAATTTTGCAAAAATCTGCTGCTAAGAGGTCAAAAATTTAGCAGAGATTTTGCAGTCTCATGGTACTAGGGTGAAAAGGTTTAGTATTCAGAGCCAATCAAGGAAGAGCCACCCTCATGAACACCCCAGGCTTTGTGATGAGATATCTGAAAGTGTTACACCCAAGAAGTAAATGTTAATCTGAAATAGGCAACACCTAACTGGATCAAGCTTATAGCCAACACTGTCTATTTGAAGAAAGACAACATCATATAGAGTCACTATAATTTTTTACAAGAAATACCCAGTATTCAATCAAAAGTTACCAAGTAAGCCGAGAAACAAGGCTGAATGACTGAAAACCAAAAGCAAAAATGGAAAATAAATATTCACAATTTAGAAAGATCAGATATGGTCTTTAAAATAATTATAATTAATACATGTAAGATAAAACTATAGATAATGTAATCAAAGAATTGGGATCTATAAAACAGAATGAAATGGAAATTAGAACTGAAAAGTAAAATAACTGGATTTAAGAATTTAGAAAATTGACGTGTTTTACTAACAGGGAAACAGACTAGAGAATTAGTGAACATGAAATAGATATTAGAACAAACCTAGACTGAAGCACACAGAGAAAAAAAGAATATAAAATACAGAAAGTATTGTAAGAGACATATGTGCTATGGTGAAGAGGTCTAACATATACTGTTATTTCAGAAGGAAAGAAAAGAGAGTAGGATAGAAGGAATATGTGAAGAGATAATGTCCAAAAATTTCCCCAAATTTTCTAAAGACATCAAATCCTACATTCCAAAGTGCTCTAGTCCTCAGGCAGGATAACTGCGTTGTGCTAATGGTGCACTGACATTTCTGACCAGCATAATAGGCAAGAAAAATGTAGAGAAAACCATACCTTGTGTATTAGTTTCCAAGGGCTGCTGTAACACAGTACCACAAACTGGGTGGTTAAGACAATGGAAACTTACTGTCTTACAGTTCTTGGAGCCATAAGACAGAAATTAAGGTGTTGGAAGGGAAGGATCTGTTTCATGCTTCTCTCCAGTCTTCTGGTAGCTTCAGGTACTCTTTGGCAGATAGATGCATTTTTCTAACACTCCTTCTTCACGTGGAATTCTCCCTGTGTGTCTTCACATCACCCACCCTCTGTGTATCTGTCTCTGTGCTCAAATCTCCTCTTTTTGTAAGGACACCAGTCATATTGGATTAGGACCCTAAAGATCTCATTTTAGGAGATGTAAAGTAAAGTAAAGACTGTACCCAAATGAAATTATGTTCTGAGGTATTAGGGATAAGGACTTGAGCATATCTTTATTGGGGGATACAATTCAACACATAATACTTGATATATAATAGTAAAACTGCAGAAAACTAAATATAAGAGAAAAATTTCAAAGCAGCCAGAGATTAACACAGATTACTTTCAAAGCAGTAGCAATAAGACAGAAGCCATCCTCAGAAAAACAGTGGAATGACATTGGAAAGAAAATAACTCTCAATTTAGAATTTTAAACACATCAAAAACCCTTCAAAAATAAATGTGAAATAAAAATTCTTTTAGACAAATAAGACCTGAGACATTTATTACTAGTAGATTGGTATGAAAAGAAATACTAAACAGGGTTTTTGAAACAGGAAAATGCTTGTAGAGAGAAATAAAGAATATTGGAAAGGGTAAATATGTGGGCAATTCTAATAAATATTTATTGTTTAAAATAATATGTTAGGGCTTCCCTGTTGGCGCAGTGGTTGAGAGTCTGCTGGCTGATGCAGGGGACATGGGTTCGTGCCCCAGTCTGGGAGGATCCCACATGCTGCGGAGTGGCTGGGCCTGTAAGCCATGGCCACTGGACCTGTGAGTCTGGAGCCTGTACTCTGCAACGGGAGAGACCACAGCAGTGAGAGGCTCACATACTGCAAAAAAATAATAATAAAATTTAAAAAAATAAATAAAATAATATGTTATGAGGTTTGAAATATATATGAATGGAAAATTCATGAAAACATTAACACAGGAGAGGGAGAAGAGTATATTTAGTTAATATCTTGAAAGTTTTTAACATTTTATACACTTTTAAATACACTAAGTAGGGCATGGTGCATGTTGTAATACCTAGGATAACCACTAAATTATTTTATTTATTATTAAAATGGAACAAATTGAGATATCAATAGTTATATTTAATGTAAATAGAATAAATAGTCCAACAAAAGATTAAGACTTGCAGACTACATTAAAAACAAATTAGTGTAAAAAACTTATAAGTAACAACAACAATACCTAGCATCAAATTATGGCTTCCATTCCCATTCTCTACAGAAGGGAACCAGGACGCTTTGGGAAAATGGCTGATCCCATGACCAGGGAAGGAAAGTATGATAAACCTGAAACATCTTGCTGTGTAAGAAAGTGCTTAAGGAATAATGGTGACATATCAAATGGACACAGAGCCAGCTTGAGGGGCTCCTACTGGTCAAATCTGGGACAATTTAAGCTTAAAATTAATAATGATGGTGAACTATAACCAATTGAATGAAACAATGAAATTGGGTCATTTGTAGAGATGTGGATGGACCTACAGAGTGAAGTAAACCAGAAAGAGAAGAACAAATATCGTATATTAATGCATATATGTGGAATCTAGAAAAATGGTACAGATGAACCTATTTGTAAGATAGGAAGAGAGATGTAGATGTAGAGAATGGACATGTGGACATGGTGGGGGAAGGGGAGGGTGGGACAAATTGGGAGATTAGGTTTCACATAAATATACTACCATGTGTAAAATAGCTAGCTAGTGGGAACATGCTCTATAGCACAGGGAGCTCAACTCAGTGCTCTGTGATGACCTAGATGGGTGGGATGGGGGTGGGTGGGAGGGATGTCCAAGAGGGAGAAGATATAGGTATACCTATAGCTGATTCACTTCACTGTACAACAGAAACTAACACAACATTGCAAAGCAATTTTACTCCAATAAAAAAAATCATTAAAAAAAAAAAAAAGATTCGCGCTTCCCTGGTGGCGCAGTGGTTGAGAGTCCGCCTGCCGATGCAGGGGACACAGGTTCATGCCTCAGTCCGGGAAGATCCCACATGCCTCAGAGCTGCTGGGTCCGTGAGCCATGGCCGTTGAGCCTGCGTATCCAGAGCCTGTGCTCCACAACGGGAGAGGCCACAACAGTGAGAGAACCGTGTATTGCAAAAAAAAAAAAAAAAAAAAAGATTCTGTAAGTCCACACTGCTATAAAAAATAAACAAATAAAATGATGAAGTTCTTCTTCAATGTAGAAGGCCAATAATTAAATATAGAAGAAAAGATAGAAGTAGAAAATCACTATTTGGCAACAATCATCATAAAATTGATTGAAGCCAGAATCATTGATAAATGAGTAAAACAGTGGGTTAAACATTGAGGATTCACAGGATTCTCCCATAGTTCAAAATTCATTAATATATTTATTAATGAACAAATGGTAAGGTAACTTTACAGTGGCAAAATCTGGCAGACAACGCCTTAGGCAAGTGATTGAAATTGAACTCACTAGTAACATGTTTGACTGCATAATATGATGTACTGAAAAGAACACAATACCACTTCTGTAATATTCCTGCCAAAAAGCATAACAAAAATTTAATCAAGAAGAAACCTCAGAAAACCCAAATTTCAGGTGTTTAGTTCTGCAATCTTCAAAAACATGATGAAAAAACAAAGACTAGTGAGATATCAGGAGATAAAGATTTCTTCTATTAGCATTTTGATTCAACATTTTTCTGACAGTTCTAGCCAGTGTGACAAGGAAAGAAAAAAAAGTGTGAAGACTGGAAAAGAAGATATGAAACTGTCCTTATTTGCAGATGCCATGATGTTGCATGTTTAATATAATGATTGAATTATCATCTGCTCTGCTGGAACTCTGCTAGTGCTATAGCCCTCTGGCTATTGGGAACTGTGATTAAAAGCTCTCTCCAGCCTCGACTGCCCCAGTGTCCAACTTTTCCGCCGTCTCCCTCCCCTCCCCCAAAACTCCAGCAACAAAGAAAAGCAGTCCGAGAAGGAGCGGCGACGCGGGTAGCAGCCCCTCCTCGCCCAGGAAGGCCGGGCTTCCCTGGTGGCTCAGTGGTTAAGAATCCGCCTGCCAATGCAGGGAACATGGGTTTGAGCCCTGGTCCAGGAAGATCCCACATGTCGCAGAGCAACTAAGCCTGTGCGCCACAACTACTGAGCCTGCGTTCTAGAGCCTGTGAGCCACAACTACTGAAGCCCATGTGCCTAGAGCCCATGCTCCGCAACAAGAGAAGCCACTGCAATGAGAGGCCTGCACACTGCAATGAAGAATAATGCCCACTCGCCGCAACTTAAAAGCCTGTGTGCGGCAAAGAAGAACCAACGCAGCCTAAAATAAATAAAAAAAAAAAGATTGTACACAAGGGCAGGAGGCTTTTTGGTTTTATAGGCCACGCTTCTCCGGATGCGCTCTCCTTTGATGTTAACTACATGTGGCAAGAGTGGGTGCCGGACCGTCATAACTGTTCTTTGAGATCTCTCTGTGTTTAGCTCTAAGGACACAAAGATAGCTATTAATGGTTCTACCCCCAAGGAGATCAGAAGGTGGAAACAGCAAGTAAATAAATTACAAGTGTCCACCTTGTCCAACGAAGCAATGTGAACGGGAAGGAAGTTGGAAGCCACAACTGTAAACCAAGCTGACTGATTTCCCTTAAGAAAGGAAGAAGGAACTTATTTTATATAATGAAAAACTTGCAAAACCAGCACATTACAAGGAATATGAAACAGCAGCATCCTCCGAATTCTGTCAAATTTGCTGTGAACTGAAAACACTGATGATTCAATTCCAGGAGAGAAAATATGTTCTCTCGTCAAGCCTTCTATGGAGCAGTAGTTTTCAGATAAAGGGATATACAGAGATAACTAAGTGAATTAGAACCTGGTCACTAACCAGATTCAAAGGAAGCTGATTAGTGGATATGTTGAAAGGCAGTATCCTGGATACACACTTGATTCAGTCAATGACTTGGATAATGATCAAAACTGCAAATGAGGGCTTCCCTGGTAGCACAGTGGTTAAGAACTCACCTGCCAACACAGGGGACACGGGTTCAAGCCCTGGTCCAGGAAGATCCCACATGCTGTGGAGCATCTAAGCCTGTGTGCCACAACTACTGAGCCTGTGTGCTACAACTACTGAAGCCCACCTGCCTAGAGCCCATGCTCCACAGCAAGAGAAGCCACTGCTATGAGAAGCCCACACACTGCAACGAAGAGTAACCCCCGCTCGTTGCAACTAGAGAAAGCCCATACACAGCAGTGAAGACCCAACACAGCCAAAAATAAATAAATAAATAAATAAATAAATAAATAAATAAATAAATAAATAAATAAAAACAACAAAAGCTCTCTCCACAACTTAGACCTAGAGTGAAAACATGTGAGCAAATATTGACAGACCAAGGTGCTCAAAACTTGTTGCATTCAATAGAATCTATCATCACTGATTACTATGGACAGCATGAATAAAGAAGCAACATTGTAGTGGAGGTACCTGAATATGAATAATTTAAATAATAGGTTCTATTATTTACTAGGAAGTTCTTCCAAGGCATCTTATTTCAGAGGTCCCCAAACCCCAGGCTGTAGCCTGTGAGGAACTGGGCTGCACAGCAGGAGGTGAGTGGCGGGCAAGTGAGCAAAGCTTCATCTGCCGAGCCCCATCACTCCCCATCACTCACATTACCGCCTGAACCATCTCCCCCACCCCCATCCATGGAAAAATTGTCTTCCATTAAACTGGTCCCTTGTACCAAAAAGGTTGGGGACCGCTGTCCTGAGTCTCATAGAAACCTTATAAGGTGGATACGAAAAATACTGCTCTTCTCCTTTTTTTGAATTTTATTTATTTGTTTTTTATACAGCAGGTTCTTATTAGTTATCTATTTTATACATATTAGTGTATATATGTCAATCCTAATCTCCCAATTCATCCCACCACCACCACCCCACCCCCTCCTCTTTCCCTTCTTGGTGTCCATACATTTGTTCTCTATATCTGTGTCTCTATTTCTGCTTTGCAAACTGGTTCATCTGTACCATTTTTCTAGATTCCACATATATGCATTAATATACAATATTTGTTTTTCTCTTTTTGACTTACTGCACTCTGTATGACTGCCTCTATTCTCCTTTTCAGATAAAAAATTGTCACTCAAAGAGCTTGAGGTGTTTTCCTTAAATCACACTGTTAATAGGTTGTACAATTGGTAGCAGAACCCAATACTATGGGTCAAGAATCTTTTCTCTATTCTTCACTTATTTGCTGTATGAATCAGTACCAGTTTTCCCAAACCCCTCCTGAAATATGAAAGTTAACTAGATAATGAGTACAAAGGAAGACTTTTTGCTGAAATTGTTTTATGTGTAGTTAAATTGCCTTCTGTAGGACCCAACAGAATGTTGTTTGTGGAGACATAAAAGCTTAGAAATAAAATATAAAATTATAAAAGTCACCCAAAGAATATTTAGTCTTCTTTTTTTTAATATATATATATATCTAAGAATTAATATTCTCTGTTACCTTTGAAAAATAACTTCAGTTTCCTAAAGCTATCTGAGGAGCATATGTGTAATTCACTGCATCAAAATTGAGAATTTTATAAGTATTTTAAATCAATCCTACATTTCTAAACTAATCAACTGGCTTTATATCTAGAAGACATATAAAAATAAAAACAATTGCTTGTTTTTTATTTTCTTCACAGCTTTCAAGTTTTTAAAAGTTTTACTCTACATCCTTACAATTTTCCAAAAATTTTATGCATGTTTTATATATAAGATGCGTAGCAACTGTTTGAATATGCTTCTTGATCAAAAGCCTAGCTGAGGGAATCTGACCCAGGGGTGAAACATTATGTTTCTGTTATGAGGATGCAGTGGTCTAGCTCTTGACCAAAACTTATCTCAGAGTATGTCACTGTCAGACACAGATATGAAGGTGCCTTGTTGGGCATTGGGGGCAGGGAGGCTCTTTCCTTGTGGAATAGGACACTGGTCTGACTGAGCTGCCTTAGAGCAAAGAGTTCAAGGTACCCAGGAAGGACACAGAGGCTACCATCTCTGCTGTTTTGGGTTCTGATCTTGGTTTTTGACTGACTCATCTTGGAGTTTGTGTGATCTGACTTCTATTTTCCATGTACTTGAGTAATTTCCGGTGAGTGAGGTTTCCTTAATGTTAGTGCCGACAAATGTAAAACTGCTTTTCATATTTTAACCCAAATGATTTAATATTCTTGAAAATTTACACAAAGAGAATTGAGGTATTACCACAATATTGTGTGCATTTAGTAAACATTTGACCTGACTTAAGTTGTACAGATGATGGTTGTTATTGTAATTGTACACAGCACAGCTGGAGCTAGGATGATGACATTAAGTTACAAAGAATTTTTTTTTTTTTGGTCTTATAGCTCCTGGATAAAGTGCAAGATATTTGGAGGAATATCCTATTTGCACTTCAGCTGTGAGATAAATGTTGTATTCTCTGGCACTAAAGCGTACTGTTAAAGCTTGAACAGTAATAAAGAGATGAATTTAGTGGCAACAAAAATACTAAACTGGAATTCAGTGAATCTCTGGATTATTGTAAGCTCTGGGGATATGCATGAGCCCAATAAATAAATGAAATAAAGAATGTCTGGGGGCTTCCCTGGTGGTGCAGTGGTTGGGAGTCCGCCTGCCAATGCAGGGGACACGGGTTCGTGCCCCGGTCCGGGAGGATACCACATGCCCCGTTGCGGCTGGGCCCGTGAGCCATGGCCGCTGAGCCTGCGCTTCCGGAGCCTGTGCTCCGTAACGAGAGAGGCCACAACAGTAAGAGGCCCGCGTAACGCAAAAAAAAATAAAAAATAAAAAAAAGAGAATGTTTGGCAAAAGAGTGAGGAACTAACTTGACAGGGAGATTCGTGTTCTCAATACTTCAGGAAGGAAGGGGACAAGGAGTCAAGAAGTAGAAACAAGGTGAGTTCATGTGAGGCAAATTTGGGAAAATATCTAGAAGAGTTTTGCTGGCAACATAGACTGACAAAATGAAACCTGGTTATTATTTTGTGCTTGTGATGGAAAGCTCTCTAAACAAACACTTTAACTGCATACACAATTGAGTGAAGCTAATGTTTAAGCTGGGATAAGGTTAAAATGTGGACAGCCTGAGGGTACTAACAAGATACTATTTCAGACTCTTGGAAGAACAAATATTTTGGAACAAAATATGTCAGAAGAAAATGTAAACACCATCCAGAAACTCCTGACTTCCTCTTCTTTCCTCACTTGTGTGGATAAACTGGCTTTCAACAAGAAACATAAAGGAACAGGTTGCCTTGTTTGACGTGTGAAGGAAATTATTTAGAACAAATTGAAGGGAAGCCCTCAGTATGAGGTACCATCCTTTGTATGCAAAGAACAACATTCATTGGGATACCCACTTCACTCTTTTTTCAGAATAGTATGATATGGAGCCATCCATTGTCAGACATTTATTGGCTGACTGGGGTTAGGTGTTTAATCTCTGGCAAAATAGTCTTTTCTACATATAGTCACTGAACCCATGATTTTTTCTGTCACTCTTCAGGTGACATTTAAGGTGAGGAGAAATAAACAACACATCTGTAATATATTGGAGCAGTCTGGCTGCTGAGGGGAGTATAAGGCAAGATATTGCCCTCAAGATCTTAGAAAGGATGACAAAATGATAAATATATCTGAAATGGGCAATGCATGTTAATTATTAACCAATACTAATTCCAACACTGTGCCAGGCACTGAAGTTACAAATCAGGTAAACTCATTTCTTCCTGCTGCCTAGAATCTACTGGAGAATACAATGAAGAACCTGAAAATTCATGATAATGTGGGAAAAAAAACACAAGTTTGTGCTTTGGAATCAGACTCACCTGGGGCTGATTCCCTGTTCTTCTGTTGGTTTTGAAGTTGGCCAAGAGATTTAACCTTCTCTAGCCTCGTTCGTCTCTTCACTTGAGTGTGTGTGTTTGAAAATCAAAGATGATCCTATGAAATGTTTAAAAAAGTGTCCAAGACAAAGTGGATCCTCAGAGAGGATAAGTGAGGTAAGGTTTCAGGTATGTATGAAAACACTTCAGTGGGGGGGACTCCACAGAGGTGGTGGACCTCTTCCTTCATCTTGTGTGACAGTTAGAATATGGATAGGTGTGATGGCAGCATGTTTGTTTCTCTGCAGGATCCCAGACCCATTCTTTTCACACATGGGCTAGTTAGGAAGGAAACATACTTCGTTTAGGTTGAATAGGTTTTGCCAGTAATGAGAGAGAAGAACTTCTCAGAATGGAACTCAAGATTGGTAGGCTATGAAGAAGTGCAATGAGAAGAGAAAAGCCTAGTAAGTGTCACTGGAAACATGCCAGTGGGAAGGGACAGGATGTCTAGCTCTTTGGGCTTCCTCAACAGGAAGTACATGCATTAATCTCCCCAAAGCTTCTAGTAGCATCATTAAAGAAAGGAAAAGGAGGAGTAAAAAGAAATTTTATGTCACAAATTTATTGGTCCTAAGCCTAAGCCCCACTATCATTATTATTAATAGAAATAATAATTATAACAATATAACTTTGAATAGCTATCATTTCATCCCTTTAAAGCATTTTCACTCTCTGGATTGCTCTGGTTTCTCACAGATCTCTGTTGAGGTGGAACTAAACAGAACTCTCTGCCACCCCCCTCCCTCTCATCAAATACAAATGTTCCTCCAGGTCCTCTGCCTCTTGTTTGTAGAAAAGCTGAAGTCTCCCAGGAGTCCCAAAATAGCAGCTTCAAGCAGTTAATGATTAAGACAATAAAGTCACAGATTCAGCATCTGATGCACATTTCTGAGTATTTTATGGGTACTATAATGGGCACCAGAGAGGAAAAGCTAACTGCATGATGACCAGACTGCAACCATGACATAAGCTGTGCCATCTTGAGCAGTACTGAATATATGGCTAGCACAATTCCAAGAACTGGCCTTAAGAGAATGGGATTAACACTATTGCTTATAATAATCTACATATTTGTGGGCATCAAAATAATTGTAGCTTGTTCTGCCCTTATATGTAAATGAGCAACTAAAGCTGTCAGCAGAGAGATGCTTCAAACCCATGTCGATACTGTTCACTCTAAGACCTCAATGCCCTTTCTCAACATGAAGTTACAGAAGGTGGACCTTTGTCCCTAATCCCATAGAAATGAAATGATGTCTGACAGGGGGCTGGGGGGGGCGGTTGTAAGCAATTCTTTGCAGGAAGCTGTCCTCAGCAGAAAATCTCTTTTCTTGTTAATTTAGCAAAGCTACATTGTAACTCACTTTTAAATCAGGTGCCAGCATGCTCTGCTCATTTCCGGCCCTAGCATACTTTTCAAATCTTTTGATCAAACAATATCTTGCCTAACATGTTGGTTCTTTCCATAGATTAAAGAAGTAGAAATGAAGGATAAGTAATTAACAGATGACCAGAGCTCTTCCTTAGCTTCCCCTTCAGTAATCTGGCAAAAAAACTGTGTGATAAAAGTGGAGAACAAGGTAGCATCTAGGGGGTGCCCTCCTTTCCCTTGGGTCATGTGCAGCAGGAAGTGGTTCCTGAAACAGAGTATTCGAGATGGGGACCGCCCTGGACATTAAGGTTAAAAGAGCGAACAAGGTTTATCACGCCGGGGAAATGCTCTCCGGGGTGGTGGTCGTATCTGGGAATGATTCGGTCCAGTACCAGGGAGTCTCCTTGACAGTGGAAGGAGCCGTGAACCTCCAACTCAGCGCCAAGAGTGTGGGTGTGTTCGAAGCATTCTATAATTCTATTAAGCCCATCCAGATTATCAACAGTACTATCGAAATGGTGAAACCAGGAAAATTTCCCAGTGGCAAAACAGAAATTTCTTTTGAATTTCCTCTGCACGTGAAGGGTAACAGAGTTCTGTATGAGACTTACCACGGCGTGTTTATCAACATTCAGGTTAAGATATGAAGAGCTCATTTTGAGATGCCCTGGAGGCCTGAGATCCAGGACTCTGGGCACTGTCACTAGCATCGCTTCTCTTCACCACGTGGGGCGCAGCTCTGCCCTTGCCCCGGCACCCAGCGCGGTGCTGCCCATGCAGAGAACCCAGCGAGTGAGAGCGAGTAGGGGGCTGACCCATATCTCCCAGGTTGGCCTGTGAAGTCTAGATGCCGTCCAGGGGTTTGCAGTCCTGCTGCCTGTGTTTTCTCATCCTTACTACAAAACAGCTGCCATTTTACCCAGAGCTGCTGTGTGCCAGGCCTTGGCTTATCACACATTACCTCTTTGGGTCCTCACTAAGTATACCCTGCGCTGTGATATGAGGCCGTCCCTGCTGACCAAGACCTGTGAATTCATCGTTCACTCTGCTCCTCAGAAGGGGAAACTGACTCTGAGTCCCGTGGACTTAACTGTCACACCTGAAACCTTACAGAATGTCAAAGAAAGAGCCTTGCTCCCCAAATTTCTCATCAGAGGACATCTCAACTCGACCAACTGTGTTATCACACAACCACTAATGGGGAGCTGGTGGTGGAGAGCTTGGAGGCCACCATCAAAAGCATCGAGCTGCAGCTGGTGCACGTGGAGACCTGCGATGCCACAGAGATTCAGAACATTCAGATCGCTGATGGGGACGTGTGTCAGGGCCTCCCTGTCCCCATATACATGGTCTTCCCCCGGCTCTTCACCTGCCCGACACTGGAGAACAGCAACTTCAAAGTGGAGTTCGAGTTAACATCGTTGTGCTGCTTCACCCTGAGCACCTCATCACAGAGAACTTCCCGCTGAAGCTCTGCAGGATGTAGGTGGGAACAGGTGGAAATGCAGCCGTGCCAACCTACAGGAGCCAAAGCCGGCAGCACCGAACTTGCTTTCTTGATGGTTCTGTATCAGAAATGAGTCTGACTCTTCTTCCTCATTCCCTCGAGGCCCCTCTAGTCAGAGCTTCCCTTTGAAATTCATCAGGATTTCTTCATGGCATTGGCAAGATTGTTTCCCAGAGAGTAAATTTCCTGTGACTCCTGGCTAACCTGCTGCTTTTTAGCTTCAGAGCACAGTTGTAACAGAGTCTGAACTTTGCTGGAAAGTGAGGTCAGGGGCAAAGGAAACATTCTGTCTGGCCGACAGTTGTGGCCAGGGCTCCCGACAGCTCCCCGACCCCGCAGGGTGGCGACAGGCATGCTGGTTGCCAATGACGTTGGCGGACACCCGCCAAGGAGGGTGTTGCAGATGCGCAGCGTGTTTCCCACTCTGTTCTCTTTTATAACATTTGTCGTGATAACTTCAGAACTTTTGGGGACCTGGGGAAAGTGTACTTTGCCCTCCCAGGAGTGAGAGGATCTGTTGACCACGGCTGGTGCTGGAGTATTTCTGAGTCTCAGGACCTGGTGTGAAGTTGCCTGCTGCCGTCTTCCCAGAGTCCGTTTAAGTGCGAGGTTCTGTCGGGGATAAAAACACATGTCCACGCCCGTCGTTGTTGGCTGGGTTCTGAGTGGCAGGGGACCCGGCCCCAGGCCAGCAGTGAAGACCTCTCTGTGCTGGGCGGGACCTGGACCTGATGAACTTGGCCCACCTCCATTCCATGTAAGGGACCTGCGTTGCCGGGGTCGGGGGAGGTAGTTTGGCCTGAAGCCATTTTCTCCCTCGCGTCCTGTTGGGATTTGCAGTGTACGGTGGGTCTGTTGCAACACATTTCTTCCTTCACATCCTGCTGTTGTTTCTCTGGGTCCACAATTAACCTCAGAAGTAAGCCGTGCACCGTGCACGCTGCCTGGCCTTCCTCTCCTGAGGGAATAATTATCACCTGAAGAGCTGCCAGCAGCCCGGCCGCCTTTATCATTTTATTCAAACTCGAGGGGCCCGGGCGAGGGCCATTTCCTTGCCCTTCTTGGACGGGCACCTCCACCATCAGTTATTAAGGAAAACTCAGAAGTTTGGGTATCTTGGGCAGCAGCAGTCCCACTACTGCCTTGGCTGGAGCTGGGGGTGTCCGTTGTCAGTTTCTCCCATTACAGCAGGAGGAAGGGGAGGTGAAGGAAAGAGGCGTGAACCTAAAACAGTACATTTTTTTGGGAAATGCCCGGTTAGGCAGGAGCACCTTCTGGCTATTGGCGCTCCAGCAGAAATGGGGCCTTGCTCTGGTTCTCAGCCACATCGTGAGTTCCACAGGAAAGGTGGAGAGGTCAATCAGAAATAAAACGTTTTTTTTAAAAAAAAAGATAGCATCTAAAGAAATGTCACAAGAAGACGACAAGCCTGCATGCAGTGGGAGACAGGGATGAGTCTGATCCCCTAACTCAATGATTAACTGAGATTACTTTCCTTTTCCCTTTAAAAACTTTCATGGTCAAGCAGAATCTTCGGAGTTGATTTTTGTGGACACCGAGTCCACCATCTCTCCAGATTGCTGGCATTCTGATTAAAAGAAACTTCCCTTTCTACCAACACTTGCCTCTTTCTTGGGTATTGATTTTCAAGTGGTGAGCAGCTGGACCTGAGTTCCGTAACAGAGGAGAAAGGCAAGCCAGGAATCATTACTTCCATTTTACAGATGTAGACAGAGGCTGCTGAGTATCTATTAAAAAATGTTTACACCTGGTGCCATGTGATCTGGGGAAACACATTTAAGCCTACAGAGCCTTAGTTCTCTTATCTTCTAATATGGAAATCAAATAATCTCCTAGAATACTTCTGGTTGAAGATCCTATTATCTATTTTAATAGCTGTAATTAACTGCTTCTTAAACAGTCTCCCATGATCCTGGCCTCCTGATATTCACATTCTTATATAATCTGTTTCCCTTGTGTGTGAGCTGGACCTAGTGACTCACTTCTAGCAAATAGAATACACCAGAAGCAATAGGATGCTCTTTCTGAGATTACGTTATAACTACTGTGACTTCCCTCTTGCTAGTTCTCTCTCTTTGGCTCTTCTCATGTACTTGCTATAATGAAGCAAGTTGCAGAGGCCCACATGGTGAAGACCTGGGGACAGCATTTGGTCAACAGCCAGTGAGAAACTGAGGCCTTCAGTCTGACAACCCGAAGAGAACTGAATTCTGCCAATGGTACTGTGAGTGAACATGGAAGCAGATTCTCCCCTGGTGAAACCTTCAGATGACTGAGATCCTGACCAACAACTTGCAGCCTTCTGAGAGACACTGACCCAGACCCTTAGCTTCCAGCTAGGCCACTCCTGAATTTCTGACCCACACAGGAACTGTGAGATGATAAATGTTGTTTTAAGTCTTTAAGTGTTGAAATAATTTGTTACACAGCAATAGATGATTAAAGTCAAATATCAATGACAGAACTGATCACAGGATTTCTTTTCCCTGAATTTTTGTTTCAGCATTTTCTAACATATTCATGACACATTAGTGAAATGAAATGCCCTGTGTGAGAAGGGTTCTATGGTCAAAATACATTTAAGAAATGTTTCACAGTCTATCTTTCTCTTGCAAATACATAATGTATATTGTATATTAACGATTCAGTGGTAAAGAAACTTAACTTTGTTAAACCCAGCATTTCTCAAACTTTTTGACCACATAACACTATTATCATGAAACACCTATTAATAAATATTCCAAGGAAGATATACATCATAGAGCACAATGAACAGACTTTAGGAAACACTGACAGGGCTATTTTATTATCTTCTGAACATCTTTCTGAGAGCTGTCCCTACAACCAAGAAAATGAAGCAGAATGGAGAAATCTGTGGTGTGTACAGTTTGTGTACTATCAGGAGAAAAATACACCTGGAGGTAGTTCTGGTGGCATGAATATGAATACTTTTTATTCCCTTCTCTGTACCTTTCTATGTTTTCCATAGGGGACATATATTACTATTTAGATATGACAAATTTTATACAGTAGGCTTAGTAGCATTTTTCTCCCGATCTTGTTTTGGTAAGCTTTGAGACTGTGCTTTTATGTGTGCACATGTATATACAAGGGGGTGGAGGCACTGGGGTGAGGCATAACTCTGGCTGCATGTATTACCTCTGTCTACATGGGTGGGTGCCTGATTACCTACTCTGGATGAGTTTCAAGCTCTCCTACAGGTTACTCTTTGCACCTGCCCAGAGAACCTATGAATGACATAGCTGTACTGCTGACATTTCTTTATGGGAGTCTGGTCATTAGGTCTGACCCTCTCTGCCAGAGCCAAGTTGTTACACCATTGTGTTTATGGGCTCCCCCAGGCCTGAACTAGATCTCTGCTCTTCTTCCTCCTTGCTAAAGCAAGAAGGGCTTTGCTATATATGTCCCAAATTTTGGGGCCAAAGAGAAGAAGGCAAAGGTAATGAATGAAGTTGTTTCCCTGCCCAAGTGCAAAATGCAGCCCTTCAGGAGAGATTCTAGACTGTGGGGAAACCAGTTATGGCAAAGTTGTGTGGCAAGGTACAAGAGCAGGGGCCTGGAGTGTTTCTTCTGGGGTGGGCATTCCAAGGGTAGGTTAGAGGAGCTTCTACGACTGTAGGGGCATGATCTGGACCACTATTGAGCAAGAACTGGGATTACAAGCCAGTGAATGTGGAGTCAAGTTTTGACCACAGGACAGTTAGTCTCAAGAGCTTTCTGCCTACCTGTTCACACTTGCTCCCCTCCTCTCACCCTGCCAACAACTGCTGAACTGCCTTGCACTCTTCTTCTTTTTTTTTTTAAATTAATTAATTTATTTTTTTCAGTTTTTTTTTTTAACATCTTTATTGGAGCATAATTGTTTTACAATGGTGTGTTAGCTTCTGCTTCATAACAAAGTGAATCAGTTGATCTCCCTGTGCTATGTGGCTGCTTCCCACTAGCTATCTTTTTTACATTTGGTAGTGTATATATGTCCATGCCACTCCCTTACTTTGTCCCAGCTTACCCTTCCCCCTCCCTGTGTCCTCAAGTCCATTCTCTAGTAGGTCTGAGTCTTTATTCCTGTCTTGCCCCTAGGTTCTTCATGAGCATTTTTGTTTGTTTGTTTTTTGTTTTTAGATTCCATATATATGTGTTAGCATACAGTATTTGTTTTTCTCTTTCTGACTTACTTGACTCTGTATGACAGACTCTAGGTCCATCCACCTCACTACAAATAACTCAATTTCATTTCTTTTTATGGCTGAGTAATATTTCATTGCATATATGTGCCAAATCTTCTTTATCCATTCATCTGTCGATGGACACTTAGGTTGCTTCCATGTCCTGTCTATTGTAAATAGAGCTGCAATGAACATTGTGGTACATGACTCTTTTTGAGTTATGGTTTTCTCAGGGTATATGCCCAGTAGTGGGTTGCTGGGTTGTATGGTAGTTCTATTTTTAGTTTTTTAAGGAACCTCTATACTGTTCTCCATAGTGGCTGTATCAATTTACATTCCCACCAGCAGTGCAAGAGTGTTCCCTTTTCTCCACACCATCTCCAGCATTTATTGTTTGTAGATTTTTTGATGAAGGCCATTCTGACTGTTGTGAGATGATATCTCACTGTAGTTTTCATTTGCATTTCTCTAATGATTAATGATGTTGAACATTCTTTCATGTGTTTTTTGGCAATCTGTGTATCTTTGGAGAAATGTCTATTTAGGTCTCTGAGCATTTTTGGATTGGGTTGTTTGTTTTTTTGATATTGAGCTTCATGGGCTGTTTGTAAATTTTGGAGATTAATCCTTTGTCAGTTGCTTCATCTGCAAATATTTTCTCCCACTCTGAGGGTTGCCTTTTCATCTTGTTTATGGTTTCCTTTGCTGTGCAGAAGCTTTTAAGTTTCATTAGGTCCCATTTTGTTTATTTTGTTTTTATTTCCATTTCTCTAGGAGGTGGGTCAAAAAGGATGTTGCTGTGATTTATGTCATAGAGTGTTCTGCCTATGTTTTCCTCTAAGAGTTTGATAGTGTCTGGCTTTACATTTAGGTCTTTAATCCATTTTGAGGGTTTCTTTTGTGTATGGTGTTAGGGAGTTAGGCAGCACCCTTCTTCTTATCCTGAGTCTTTTCATCACTTTAATGTTTTTTGTATCAATGACCTAATCTAGCATGTGATGAAAGCTGAGGACTTTTCTTCAGAAAAGTACACCTACTTGCATTTAAATGTTTCCTATCACTTCTCAAAGAAACAAGAATAAGGAGTCTGATGTTGAAATGGAAGCTTTCCTTCTACATCCAGAGTTCACAGATCCTGAAAGTTCATCATCAGCTTTACTAAGGGTTCATGAGTTCCTGAGTTATAAATTCTACCATAAAGCCCTGCTCCCAGCTGAAGGTTTAGATTGAAAATGGTCTATTGAAGGTATGGAACAGACATAGCTTCAGATTTCACCTGGACCCTCTTAATAGAGAAATGGTGGGCTTTAAAATTCAAGACAATTAGTCTTGTGTAGTGCAGTTCCAGGCTTTGAGGCATGCATTTGGGGAAAGAAGTCTTAGGGGCCCATTTGGCAACCCCCGAATCACAGATTAAACTCCTTGTGTGGATAAGCCTGGGTGGCTCTTAGAATATTCAGCTGCTTATCTGGAGAGCTAATATATGCCTAAGTCCATGGCAAGGAATCCAGAGTCAGACTGAAATTGTGTGGCATTGAGTCTGGAGTCCTTCAGTGACCCTTTATCTGGAGCATGGAAGTCTTCAGTTACCTTAGTTTTCATTATAATGGGGTTCACTGATATCAATATTGAGTGAAATTTCTTAGCTTTTACCAAAAAATTATTATTTTAGACAAGATGCTTTTCTTTCATAGAAATCATACATCATTAAAAAGAAATGATATATTCCTTGTTGTGCTTAAGGAGTACAAGTCAAATTTCATAGGTGTCTTCCACGAAATATCTCCCATCCCACCTGCAAAATCTCTATTTCTATCATTCTTTGATTTAAATCTTTGAAGGTTGCTAAGAAAAATGCAAATGCTATTGGAGAAGTTTAGCTTTCTACAGCTATTATCATTCAGGAATTTCTTAATCTAGATTAGTTTATTAGATTGACTACAGACAGGGGCAGGAGACACAAGTCAAAAAGCTAGGAGGCTGGAAGAAAAAGGACAAGAAAATTCACAAACTATATCATTTTTCTGAGGTTTTGAGGTGTGGGAAGTTAGGGCTGAAAAGACTTGCAAGGATATCTGAATTTAGTCTAGAGCTCTGCATCAGCAGTGGATGTACATGGGAGAATAGTGGGGAGGTACTGAGTGGAAGTTCTCAGTAAATGGAGGAAGTATGCTTAAGGGAGAGTTTGGGAAATCAGCTTAGTACTTGTTGTCTCACAGGCATGTCAAGGATTCTCCTGGGGCTGGTGATCAGAAGGGGAAGTTTATTCTCATTGCCATTTAAAGATTCTTCTTTGACTTCGGCATTACTGTTTTAATTTTCTGGGTGAAGCTTCAGGCTTGGGAAAGTCTGATGCCTTTGACTAGTTGTCATTTTAATGTTTAGCAGTGTCAGAAATGGAAATGAATTAAGGGTGCAGACCATTGTGCATATGTTCTTTTCACTGTGTATATGTTTAAGTTGCTTTCCTCCCCCCACACCCCCCAAAGAGGTACTTTTTAGATTAAATTTTCCTCAGTTTTATTGAGAAATAATTGATATACATCATTGTATAAGTTAAAGGTGTGCAGCACGACGGCTTGATTTACATATATTGTAAAATGATTACCACAATGTACTCAGTTAACATCCATCATTTCATATAGATGATAAAAAGAAAAGGAACAAAAAATTTCTCCCTGTGCTGAGAACTCTTAGGATTTACTCTCTTATATTAACTATAGTCATTATGATGTATGTTACATCCTTAGTACTAATTTGTCTTATAACTGGAAGTTTGTACATTTTGACCACCTTCCTTCAAATTCCCCTCCCCCTAAACCTCTGCTTCTGGTAACCACAAAACCGATCTCTTTATCTATAAGCTTGGTTGCTTCTTATTTTGTTTTGTTTTAGATTCCACACATAGGTGAGATCATACAGTATTTGTCTTCCTCTGTCTGACTTATTTCACTTAGCATATAATGCCCTCAGGGTCCATCCATGTTGCTGCAAATGGCAGGAATTCCTTTTTTTTTTTTTTTAATGGCTGAATAGTGTTCCATTGTGTAATTATACCACATTTTCTTCATCCAGTCATCCATCAGTAGACACTTAGTTGTTTCCATGTCTTAGCTATTGTAAATAATGCTGCTATGAACAAGGGGGTGCAGCTATTTTTTCAAGTTAGTGTTTTTATTTCCTTAGGATATATTCCCAGAAGTGGAATTGCTGGATCTTACGGTAATTCTATTTTTAGTTTTTTGAGGAACTTCCATACTGTTTTCCACAGTGGCTGTACCAATTTACAATCCCACCAACAGTGCACAAGGGCTCCTTTTTCTCCACATTGATGCAAGCATTTGTTATCTCTTGTGATGATGGCCATTCTAACAGGCATGAGGTGATACCTCACTGTGATTTTAATTTACATTTGCCTGATAACTAGTGATATTGAACATATTTTCATATACACGTTGGTCATTCATACATCTTCTTTGGAAAAATGTCTGTTCAAGTCCTTTGCTCATTTTAATTGGATTATTTGTTATTTTGCTATTGAGTGATATGAATTCTTTATATATTTGGAATATTAACCCCTTATCAGATATATGATTTACAAATATTTTTCCCAGTCTAGATGTTGTCTTTTCACTTTGTTGGTGGTTTCTTTTCCTGGGAAGAAGCTTTTTAGCTTTATATAGTTCCACTTGTTTGTTTTTGATTTTGTTGCTTTTGTTTCAGATGTGATATCCAAAAAATCATTACCAAGATCTATGTCAAGGAGATTTTCTCCTATGTTTTCTTCTCAGAGTTTCATGTTTTCAGATCTTAGGTTTAAGTCACTTAATTCATTCATTTAATTCATTTGGAGTTAATTTTTGTGAATGGTGTAAGATATGAATCAAGTTTTATTATTGTATATGTGAATATCCAATATTCCCAGCACTATTTACTGAAGAGACTGTCTTTTCTCCATTGAGTATTCTTGGATCTGCTGTCAAATATTAGTTGACTGTATATGCTTGAGTTTATTTCTGGGTTTTTGATTCTGTTCCATTGCTCTATTTAGTTTTATTCCAATACCATACTATTTTAATTACTATAGCTTTATAGTATAGCTTAAAAACAACACCTCCCATGTTGTTCTTCTTTCTCAGGATTTCTTTGGTTATTTGGGGTATTTTGTGGTTCCATATAAATTTTAGGAGTTTTTTTTTCTAATTCTGTAAAAAATACCTTGGAATCTTGATAAGAGTTGCACTGAATCTATAGATGTTTTTTGGCACTATTGACATTTTAGCAGTATTCTTCCAATCCATGAACACAGGATACCATTCTATTTATTTGTGTCTTCTTCAATTTTTTTCATCAATGTCTTGTAGTTTTCATCAAAGTCTTGTAGCTTCACCTTGTTTAAATTTATTCCTTTTTTTTTCCTTTTTCTTTGATTCTGTTGTAAATGAGATTGATTTCTTTTTCAGAAAATCTGTTCTTAGTGTATGGAGACACTACTGATATTTATATGTTAATTTTGTATCCTGCAACTTTACTAAATTCATTGATTAGTTCCAACAGTTTTTTGGTTGAAATTTTGGTTAAAAGAGATGAAAAAAATAATGTCAATTTATTACCCTAAATTGGGTCCTGGTTTTTGTAGATACGAAGAGTAGTAGGAGGAAGCATAAAATGAGATGCTAGGCCTAGATCTTGGTAATCCTAAGCCATGTGTCTGGTCCAGGATGGACCATGTTTTTATGTTTATTATATTTATATGTGGTAGATTATTTTCAAAGATGACTGCAGAAATTCCTTCTATGTGCCTTTGCAGCATGATTTTGCCACTCCTCAAATCAGAAGGTAGAGCATATTTTTGTTCTCTCTTGAACCGGGACTGATCTTATGATTTGCTTTGACCAATAAATTGAATGTGGCACAGTAATGCTATGTGACCTCTAAGGCTAAATTTTAAGAGACCTCACAATTTTTGCTTTCACTCTTGGAACCTTAAGAGCTCCATATTCTGAAGAGGTCTAGTCTATCCTATTGAAGGATAAGAAGTCTTGCAAAGGAGGCATGACAGATGACAGCCAGCACCAACTTTCAGACAAGCTATCAGATACTGTAGCCGTATGATGACTATGAACAGCAAAAATAAAATCATCCAGATTGACAACCCACAGAATTGAAAGTGGTACTAAGTATTGGTTTGCATGTCTAAATTTTGGGGTGGTTTGTTGCACAACAATAAAGAACAAAAACATCATACAGTACTTATATAGCAATACTATGAGTGAACATTTATATAATGTTTTATAGTTGGCACAGGTTTTTCACATAAAATCTTATTTCCCTGGATCCACAGACAACCTTGTTTTCCAACTCTCTAGAGTAGCTGTGGGAGTTTCCTGTTCTGTTTTAATTTTTAAATATTATATAGAATGTGACTAATATTCACCCATATTATAGATGAAGAGGCTGAGGTGTAGAAAGAGTCCAGGATTCATCCACAATCATAGAGCTGATAAGTGAGCAGGAGAGGCTCAGATAGAAGTTGTCTCCCTTCAGATCTGCTCTTTGTTTTATACTGGGTTGTATACATTATATTTTCTCTCTTGAGAAGACACATGGATGGCTGGTAAAAGCCAGGGGAATGATCCCAGCTCTGACAGTTCCCAGAACACACTACAGTGATAGTGACTATGGAGCAAGGAAAGCAGCTTTGCCAGTGATGTCAGCCATTACATGGATGAGGAATCCTCTGTGAACACAGAAATCTCTCTTTGGCTGCCATGCCAACAGATCTCCTATAGCCTCTAATAAAATCTCAGCCCAGCCTTCAGGGGTTCATTAATTGGAGTGCAGCTATGACATGTTTTTGTAACTGCTAGTTTAAAAAATAAAGTATACCCTAACTTACCACAATCCTAAATTAACACAGGAGAACCGCACTGCCCTGTGGAAATGAAGGGGGGCGGAGCTCTTGTCCATTATCTCTCAGGTAATAACCATGCCAACTAAAATAATTATTTTTCCACACCCACCTCACTGCCTTTCAGTTTAGGTCCTCATTTCTCACCTAGATTGCTGTGACAGCTTCCCAACAGGTATTCATGCTTTAACACAAATCTCTTTTCCCTTCCAACCACATTGCACATTGGCACCAATTTTGTGTTTTGGAGCCATCAAACTTCTAGGCTTATGAATGTAAGCTCCATTGTAAGAGTATTTGTCATTACTTAAAGTCTTGAAGAATTGTAGAACTTATCATTTGTTGAATTAATATGAAAGCCACCATACCATAAGCACTAATTATCTGATTCTAAATTTTGCCTCATCTCCCAGTTTATGCTCAAGGTAAATTGAGCAACATCTACTTCTATGGAAGTAAGCATTGAAATTTCTTTTATTCTCCATGCCTTTGCTCATAATTCTGCCTTTGTCTGAAACCTTCCCCTTTATTGTCTACTTCTTTACCAGTCTAACTTCTACCCATAGTCTAATATGAAGCTTACATGGCAACTCCATTGGGAAACCTTGCCTGTGATCTTCATTTCTCTAATTAGAATCTCTCTCATAATGTATTATGAGTCTATAATAGAGATGCATCTCAAGTAGTTAGATATGTAAAGGTTATATAAGCAAGGATTCTGTATGAGGAAGGCCAGTATGGGTATAAAGACCAAATTTGAAGTCTACTGATTTAAACTTTTCATTTACATTTATATAACATTGAGCTGGATGTAAGAGGTGAGGTTGAGTACATGGTGGAGAGAAGAGGTGGGGTGTAGGGTTGAGATCCATTTCCTAAGGTCAAGCAATTAGGTAAAGGGAGAGGTACTAGATGAGAGTGCAGATCGTTTGCCTGTTAAACTAGGGTATTTTCATATCAGTCTAAGCTGATTATTTGTGTGAAAGTGATTAAAACTAATCATTAATCTTTCCAAGTAAAGATCTACATATTTTCCATGTAAAAATATAAAAGAATCTGTCTTCACAGAATTATTGGATCAACCAACTGAAGTTCATTAACTATTAGATAACCAGAAATTCAATCAAGCAATTTATACTTGCCACTGAATCAATGAGTTGTTTGGCTACACAGCCTAAATAGTCCAGTCATTTGGGTGTTGTGTAGACAGACACAGCCTGGCTTTCTCTCAGGTGGTAATCTAGCAAACAAACAAACAAACAAACAAACCCAAGGGAACCCTGTGCACACAGGCTGTTTGCCTCACATTTCCCACCAACTGAAGCTGGTTAAATTAATAAATTTGACCAAATGAATTAACTAGTGGATCTAAATCACAAGAAAAAAGGAGTCATTTCCTAAATGACCTGAATACATTCCTGGTATAAATTACTAGATTAGTTAATTAATAAATTCCAAGTCTTTGTTGGTTTGCAACTTCATTCCTTCATTTATCGAATTTTATTAACTGCTTTTTTTGTATTAGACATCGAGAAACAACGATGAGTAAAATATGCTTCTTCCAACATAAAAGAGAGACAGAGTAGCTCCGAGTAGATATTTTCAAGTTGATTCTTTCGAACATTTCTTAGATCAAAATCCTGGAAAGTGAAAGATAAAGAAAGGGGAAGAGAATCATCTTTTGTCAAACCTGATTACATCTACCTGGTGATTTTACATACAGCAGCTTTGGCCCTGGGTGATAGACGGTTGAAAACAAGTGACTCACGTTGATGTCGCACACATCTTTAGATAGCAGCTGTGTTCCCTTCTGATGTAGCAGACAAATTAGATAATAACTTCTTACATTTACCCCAGTTCTTTTCACAGTGTTTCGCATATATTATCTCATCTGACCTTCATCTTCACCCTAAGAGAGACAGGATAAGCATCACTATTTCAGTTGTAAAGATAAGGAAATCAAGGCCTAGAAGGTTTAACTGATTTTCCAAAGCTACATAATTTAGTGTCATGGTCAGCTTTCCTTTTAAAGGTGTGGTCATACTTACATTGAAACACTTTTACTAAATGGAGACAATTTCTTGGTTGAACAATTTCATAGACATTATCTCAACTTATTTAAGGTAGTGATGGTGAAATAGGCTACAACCTCTTTGTTGATGCCGAATAGAGATTGTATCAATATTTTTTTCTTGGGTAATCCTCTGTGATGCCCTCCTTTCTCTTCCTATCTTTTACTCAACTGAGACAGTCTGGGGCCTGGGATGTGAGACCATTTGCTGCTGTGCTTGCACCTGGATAAATGTCTTCTCGATCAACAAAATACAAAGAAACTATAAGGGACTAAAAATAACTGCATGCATGAGCAGTTGGAGCAAATTATGAGCAAAAAGATACAAAAAGACCAAAAACCAAACTGCCACTTCTCAAGAGCTGGGAGCTCTTGAGTTTGGGGAACAAAAGCAGGGTACTGCACATGCCCCCTGAACACACCACCACCAAAGGGGTGGGCAACCACCTAAGCTGTGCCTCTGGCCTCACCCCTGGACCTGCCCCTATCCTCACCCCATATAGAAGACCAGCTTGCCCTCCCCTAGGGGAACAAGCAAGGGAAAATATTACTTGTTTTTGCTTCCCCCTGCTGCAGCAGGAGCCCCAGTAAAGCCTTGCCTGAATTTTTTATCTGGCCCTTTATCAATCTGTATTGATTAAGGAAGGCCAAGAACCCTGGTGGGTAACACAACCACTAAAATCTGTGGCAGGTTCTTGGTGAGCCATGAAACCATGTCTGGTTTCTCAAATACACCTTGCTCAGCACCTTCTCTGAATTCCTTTAGCATTGCAAAGAGGAACAGTTTTTGAATAGTTAATTGATTGATTTTTGGATTTATTAATTAAGATGCTATGCTGGGTCTTGAGGTGAAGAAGGAAGAGTTATGCCTGTTACCTGTTCGGCAAGGCAGGAAGAGTCAGGCAGCCTGCTGCCACAGGGTCTGAGGCATGCTTTGTTGGAGTTCCCAACACAATGGGGACTCTAAAGGGGAAAGACCTGTACTGCATAGGGAGTGAAGAATATAAAGACATTCAACAATTTGGTTATGTACTTCTTAGGCTACTGTCTAATATTTCACTTGCCTCACTTTTATAATCCCAACTAAAATGCTTCAAGCTGGAAGGATTTCCAACCAGGGAAGTGTGCTTGGTCTACTGACTAGGGCAAGCATAGGAAAGGACAAATTATTCAACACAGAATAAAGTAAGCAACAGCTATCTACCTCCTAAAGGATAAACCTACCTGGGAGAGGAACAATTATCAAAGGCAGCAATTCTGAGTTTACCACAAGAATTCCTTTGAAGGGAACAGCATTTGTTTGAATGGTTAAGTCCCAACATATTTATAGAAATCATTCACATTATCATCTTTCATATGACTACAGTCCTGTGCCAGATTCTCATATTTGTTGAGGATGAGGATGGGGTAAGAAGGAGAGTGGGGGTAGGCAGAAAAATATATAAAAAGGAAAATGCATAGTCCCTGGTTTTTCATTTTAATTTGGAGACAGGTATATGCAAGGGATATAGTTAAATAACAGTGAAAGTTAGGATATGACTTAGGGCTAAAGAGTCATATGAAGAATTCTATTAAACTGGGAAATCAAACTGGCATATTTAGGGAAAGCTTCACAGAGAAGGTTGAACTGATTGGACATTGAAGAAGAGGTTTAATTCGGCCTGTCAAGAAGTCAGGGAAAGGTGTTAAGGAGCATCCACACTGACCCAGCAACCATGGTAAACCAGAACCCCACCCATGTAAACTAGGCAGTTTCCTTGTTCCTATGTTCCTATATAACATATAGTTTTTCCTTCTCTGTAACCTTGAATGACAGCCTTATGCTCATTAGCACCAGTTGAGTCAATCAGTCCAGTTATGTGGGACATAGAAGACCCTGTGTCTGCCCTCACTGTATTTACTATATAATTAGTCAGAAAATGTGAGGGTAAGAGAAGGAAGGAAATGCTTCTAAGGACAAAGTGATTTGAGGGGTTTGGGGAGAGCGGCTATCTACAGGGATTAACATCATAGGTAATTCCCTGTCCTATTTATCACAGCAGATGTGGGCTTGGCCTCAAGTTGTAAATTGCCTGAAAGAAGCTTGCTGTTGTCATTCTCTGTGGTTGTCCTCTTTAAGGTTAGGAACAACTGTTCTCTACCCCACCCACATACTGGAAAACAGTTGTAATTTATGTGGATAACTTTAATTGAGAAAAATATCTGGCTTAGGAGAAAGAAGATGGATGGACAATATATCCAGAGACCTGATTTGCCAGTGCAAGTTGTGTGATTTTAGGCAAGGTCCTTGAACTTGGAACTTAGCTGTACACAGTGGGAATAGTAATAATTGCCTACTTACCTCCTGGGACTATCATAAGGGCAAAATGTGGTCATAGTTAAGGCACATATAAAACATTATACATGCTACAGGGAAACTTAACCTCAATTAACCAAAACATGGAACAACTAGAAGCATTTATTTTCTTCCATGCACTTAAGGAAGAAGAGTGGGTTAGGGGTAGGTGGATAGGAGAAAAATAACAAGGTTTTTATCCTCTGTTCTTAGCTACACACTTGACATACTACAAAAAAAATGTATGCTTCCATTTCCAACCATACATATTTTGACATTTTCTATTTGCAAATTGAAAATGGTAACTGACACTTATTGAGGAAGAAGAAACATCACACTTATAAATTAAAGGAAAGATTCTTCAAAAGCAACAGTGATTTGTATTTATTAAGCACATAATAAGTGCCCAGATTTATGCTACAAACTGGAATGTGCACAAAAAAGTTTCTTTTAAAAAATAAAGAACAAGAACAAACTACAGTTTAGTTTCTAAACTTACAATCAATTTTTCAAAATAACAATAGAAACTGCAACAATAATAATCTTACAAACTCTATGCAATGCCTATAATTCTTGTTCCTTTTACTAAATTATATGTGCTAAAATTTTGTAACTTAAGTTTGCTATCCAAACTTTCCATGAATATTCAACTAGAAAAGAAAAATACAGTGATTATTTTACTCTTGGTGGTAGCCAATTGTTATATTTGGAGGATGCATTGGATATTTATAAACAATGATAATTTGGAGATAAATATGGTAAAATTAGTTTTGTTGAGAATAGAAGGACTATTATTAAAATGGCAATTCTCTAGAAAATTAATCTAGGATATGTAGTAAATAAATGGAAAATTGACTCCATTTCAGTAGCTTTAGCTGTCACCCATAAATTGCAACTTCTCATTTTCTAGCATCACAGATTTAAAAGCTTATAAAGATTTTTAGCTTCCCTTGTACCCTCACTTTCACCTTTTTGTTTCAACTTCTATTACTTTAGATACGATATAAGTTCTCTTAGCTTCAAGTTTTCTATGAATAACATTGAGATAATGATTAGCTTACTATTTTTTCAAGAATTAACATGAAATTATGTATATGTAGCCATTCCTGACATATTATAAACATATCATAGGCATTCAAATATATGAGCTATTTTTATTCTACCTTATACACACATTATTGAGACAGCCTCTTACAGCTCTGTCTTGTTTGAGTCTTTCATCATCAGTATATCCTGAACTCTCCCACCAGATGAATATTTCTAAGTTAATGCTTTGCTCACATGATCTACCTGTTTAGAAAACTTCTCTGCATTGCTTTCAGGATGTGTTAGTATTTTTTTGGAGTCATTAATAATGTACCCTTAGCATATTTAGCTAGCATTACTTTTTAAGAATCCCTTGGGACTTTCCTGGTGGTCCAGTGGGTAAGACTCTACACTCCCAGTGCAGGGGGCCCGGGTTTGATCCCTGGTGGGGGAACTAGATCCCACATGCATGGCACAACTAAGAAGTCTGCATGCTACAACTAAGAGATCCTGCATGCCGTGACGAAGATTTTCCACTACTGTCTACCCTTTTTCCCAGTAGCGTCTGCTTTCTTGGCTTCATCTCATTTCCCTTTTCAGAGAATTTATGGTTCATCAGGAGGTTCTTAAAAGATACAGACCTTTTAAGAATCAAATTCTGTGGCCACAGAAGTATTCAGGACCTCCTGACTAGTTTTAAGGGACTTGGAAACTGTTCATATCCCAGAAACCCCAGGTGTTCAGGGGGAAATTCTTTTCAGACATTAAAAGTTCTCTGAGGTTTTTTTTTTTTTTTTTTTAAATTTCCTCCTGCTTTCCTTTTGGGAAGAGTATATTTAGTAGAGACATCATCATCTGGGAGGTTTCCACAGAGATTTAAATAAAGAGGAGATGGCATGCTTTAGGAAGTGCAGAGTAGAGAAAGGATTGAGGATAAGAGTAAGCATGGTCTATATCAGAGCAGGTCATATGTTGTGGTCCCCTCATGGTCAGTTTGCCGCTCCATGCTACAGCACCACAATCCCTGCTCTGGCTACTCACTCCATACACAATGGCAAGAGTTGGAGAGGCCAGTACCATGCAGGGCCACCACCTGTGGAAGTTCTCTGCCATCCAAACCCAACATAAAGCCATAGTTGATAAAATTTACCCTCAAAATGCCTCAACCCAGTACATCTCCTCTCCTTCAAAATCCACATTTCCCGTCTTGCTGGATAATGCCAATATCTACTGCATCTCCTACATCAGGAACCTGGTAGGACTCCTTCCTTTCCTCATACCCCATGGCTAAGTGTTCACCTTAATGCTCCTCTATTCTGTTCACTTATTTCAATTCTCAGTACAAGCAACTTAGGTCATCTGATACTTCCAGTCATTTTGATTTAGAGTACTGCAAGAATGGGGATGGAGGTGGGAACTGAAAACATAATTACCTTGCACCACCTTCTTTACATCCCTTATCTCCCTGAGTTCTCAGACAAGTCTAAGAAGAAGGCACTAAAATCTCCAATTCTGTGATTGTAATGATAATGGGACTAATGCTTACTAAGCATTAATTATGTGCTTGGCACTGTGCATCATTTTACACTTATTCCTCCTACTTTATTTCTTGCCTGCTTTACTTTGCTGTCACACTGAGTCTTAAATTCAATTTTTGTATGGTTTTCCCTCATCTTCTTTCCTACACCCTCATTACATGGAAGGCAAGGGGTTCCTTCCATAATCTGGCTTCTGACTACACCTTCCCCCCTTTTGCTGCTACTCCCCAAAGCCAAGGGCACCTTTCTTTTCTTTCCCTTTTCTCTATACCCACTATATTAACATCTTACTTTCTTAAATATTTTTGCTTTTGTCCATTTCATCACAGGAGTCTTCTCCCAGCCTATTTTAGTTTCTCTTATAGACCTGTTATTTGTTCTGCCTGGCAGAAATTTCTTGCTTTAGTGTCGGCACTCTGATTTTTTTTTATTTTTGAGTAACTGCCTATCTCTCAGTGGGAGCAGTCTGAACAAGAGTCTGTATGGTGATCTGCTCTCCCTGGAAAGGGGGTGGGCATAGGACTGAGGTTCAGCAAACAAGACTCTCTGGAATTTGTCTTCAAGTGGAATGATACAAGGACCAGGAAAGATTGAAGCTGGTTATTCTGATGATTCCTGCTTCTCAAATCCCAGGAATAGACTTTGCTCGTAGCTTTCTGAGGCCTATGTTTGATCCCCTGAGGCCATTCAAGTAATCTAACCTCTCCCTCCTTGTGCTTAAGTAAGCCAGAATTCACTTCTGCTGTTTACAAAGAACTGTGATCAACACAGTGTCCTCCTTTTAGTGAAACCCATGTCCTCTGCTTGTCCTATAGCCAAATAACATTCTGATTGGCTGGACTCAGTCCCATTCACCCTCATGTTCTATTGTAATTCTGCCCCTAGAGAATGCCCTACATGAGGGTCCAGACAGTGCCAAAGCAGCAGGCCTAAGATCGCCCTTTCTCCAGTTTGTTTACATAGAACACTAGAGCCAGAGCGGCCATTGGAAACTTCTGAGCTTTTCAACCAGTGCTTTTCACCCTGCGTCATGAGTACCTAGATCCCTCAGTGGTATCTCAAGTGCTAACTCCACTGTCTCTTCACAGACCACATTCCTTGATGTGCTTACATCAGTCATGCTGAAGGGATTCAGAACCTTGGAAATGCCACAAAATCTAATGGCCACTTATTTATTTATTTATTTTTAAATTAAATTAAATTTATTTATTTTATACAATTAAATACAATTTAATTTATTTATTATCTATTTTATACATATTAGTGTATATATGTCAATCCCAATCTCCCAATTCACCCCATCCCCCTGCTTTCCCCCACTGGTGTCCATATGCTGGTTCTCTAAATCTGTGTCTCTATTTCTGCCTTGCAAACTGGTTCATCTGTACCATTTTTCTAGATTCCACATTTATGCGTTAATATATGATATTTGTTTTTCTCTTTCTGACTTACTTCACTCTGTATGACAGTATCTAGGTTGATCCATGTCTCTACAAATGACCCAATTTTGTTCCTTGTTAAGGCTGAGTAATATTCCATTGTATAGATATACCACATCATCTTTATTCATTCATCTGTTGATGGGCAATTAGGTTGTTCCATGACCTGGCTATTGTAAATAGTGCTGCAGTGAACATTGGGGTGCATGTGTTTTTTTGAATTATGGTTTTCTCTGGGTATATGCCCAGTAGTGGGATTGCTCCGTCATACGGTAATTCTATTTTTAGTTTTTTAAGTATCCTCCATACTGTTCTCCATAGTGGCCGTAATCAATTTACATTCCCACCAACAGTGCAACAGGGTGCTCTTTTCTCCACACCCTCTCCAGCATTTGTTGTTTGTAGATTTTCTGATGATGCCAATTCTAACTAGTATGAGGTGATACCTCATTGTAGTTTTGATTTGCATTTCTCGAATAATTAGTGATGTTGAGCAGCTTTTCATGTGCCTCTGAGCCATCTGTATGTCTTCTTTGGAGAAATGTCTATTTAGGCCTTCTGCCTATTTTTGGACTGGGTTGTTTGGTTTTTTAATATTGAGCTGCAAGAGTTGTTTATATACTTTGGAGATTAATCCTTTGTCTGTTGATTCATTTGCAAATATTTTCTCCCATTCTGAGGGTTGTTTTTTTGCCTTGTTTATAGTTTCCTTTGCTGTGCAAAAGCTTTTAAGTTTCATTAGGTCACATTTGTTTATTTTTGTTTTTATTTCCATTACTCTGGGAGGTGGGTCAATAAAAGATCTTGCTATGATTTATGTCAAAGAGTGTTCTTCCTATGTTTTCTTCTAAGATTTTATAAATTCAAGTCTTACATTTAGGTCTCTAATCCATTTTGAGTTTATTTTTGTGCATGGTGTTAGAGAGTGTTCTAATTTCATTCTTTTACATAAATAAATGGTGCTGTCCAGTTTTCCCAGCACCATTTATTGAAGAGACTGTCTTTTCTCCATTGTATATCCTTTGTCATAGATTAGTTGACCAGAGGTGTGTGAGTTTATCTCTGGGCTTTCTATCCTGTTCCACTGATCTGTATTTCTTTTTTTGTGCTGGTACCATAGTGTCTTGATTCCTGTACCTTTGTAGTATAGTCTGAAGTCAGGGTGTCTGATTCCTCCAGCTCTGTTTTTTTCCCCTCAAGATTGCTTTGGATATTCGGGGTCTTTTTTGTCTTTATACAAATTTTAAGATTTTTTGTTCTGGTTGTGCAAAAATTGTCATTGGTAATTTGATAGGGATTGTACTGAATCTGTAGATTGCTTTGGGTAGTATAGTCATTTTCACAATATTGATTCTTCCAATCCAAGAACATGGTGTATCTCTCCATCTGTTTGTGTCATCTTTGATTTCTTTCATCAGTGTCTTACAGTTTTCTGAGTACAGGTCTTTTACCTCCTTAGGTAGGTTTATTCCTAGATATTTTATTCTTTTTGTTGCAGTGGTGAATGGGATTGTTTCCTTAATTTCTCTTTCTGATCTTTTATTGTTAGTGTATAGGAATGCAAGAGATTTCTGTGCATTAATTTTGTATCTTACAACTTCAAATCCATTGATTAGCTCTAGTAGTTTTCTGGTGGCATCTTTAGGATTTTCTGTGTATGGTATCATGTCATCTGCAAACAGTGACAATTTTTCTTGTTCTTTTCCAATTTGTATTCATATTATTTCTTTTTTTCTTTGATTGCCATGGCTAGGGCTTCCAAAACTATGTTGAATAAGTGTGGCAAGAGTGGACATCCTTGTCTTGTACCTGATCATAGAGAAAATGCTTTTAATTTTTCACCATTGAGAATTATGTTTGCTGTGGGTATGACATATACAGCCTTTATTATGTTGAGGTAGGTTCCCTCTATGCCAACTTTCTGGTGAGTTTTTCTCATAAATGAGTGTTGAATTTTGTCAAAAGCTTTTTCTGCATCTGTTGAGATGATCATATGGTTTTTATTCTTCAGTTTTTAAATATGGTGTATCACATGATTAATTTGTGTATATTGAGGAATCCTTGCATCCCTGGGATAAATCCCACTTGATCATGGTGTATGATCCTTTTACCATGTTGTTGGATTCTGTTTGCTACTATTTTGTTGAGGATTTTTGCATCTATATTCATCAGTGATATTGGTCTATAATTTTCTTTTTTTGTAGTATCTTTGTCTGGTTTTGGTATCAGGGTGATGGTGGCGTCATAGAATGTGTTTGGGAGTGTTCCTTCCTCTGCAAATTTTTGGAAGAGTTTGAGAAGGATGGCTGGTAGCTCTTCTTTCAGTGTTTGATAGAATTCACCTGTGAAGCCATCTGGTCATGGACTTTTGTTTGTTGGAAGATATTTAATCACAGTTTCAATTTCATTACTTGTGATTTTTCTCTTCATATTTTCTACTTCTTCCTGGTTCAGTCTTGGAAGGTTGTACGTTTCTAAGAATTTGTCCATTTCTTCGAGGTTGTCCGTTTTATTGGCATAGAGCTGCTTGTAGTAGTCTTTTATGGTGCTTTGTATTTCTGTGGTGTCCATTGTAATTTCTCCTTTTTAATTTCTAATTTTATTAATTTAAGTCCTCTCCCTCTTTTTCTTCATGAGTCTCACTAAAGGCTTATCAATTTTGTTTATCTTCTCAAAGAAACAGGTCTTAGTTTTATTGATCTTTGCTATTGTTTTCTTTGTTTCTATTTCATTTAGTTCTGCTCTGATCTTAATGATTTCTTTCCTTCTGCTAACTTTGTGTTTCACTTCTTCTTTTTTCTCTAGTTTCTTTAGATGTAATTTTAGATTGTTTATGTGAGATTTTTCTTGATTCTTGAGGTAGGATTCTATTGCTATAAATTTCCCTCTTAGAACTGCTTTTGCTGCATCCCATAGTTTATGGATCAGCATGTTTTCATTGATATTTTTCTCTAGGTATTGTTTGATTTCCTCTTTGACTTCTTCATTGATATCTTGGTTATTTAGCAATGTATTGTTTAGCCTCCATATGTTTCTGTTTTTTACGGTTTTTTTCCCTGTAATTGGTTTCTAATCTCATAGTGTTGTGGTCAGAAATGATGCTTGATATGATTTCAGTTTTCTTAAATTTACTGAGGGTTGATTTGTGACCCAAGATGTGATCTATCCTGGGGAATGTTCCGCGTGCATTTCAGAAGAAAGTGTAATCTGATGCTTTCAGATGGAATGTCCTATAAATATCAATTAAATCTATCTGGTCTATTGTGTCATTTAAAGCTTTTGTTTCCCTATTAATTTTCTGTCTGGATGATCTGTCCATTGGTGTAAGTGAGGTGTTGAAGTCTCCCACTATTTTTGTGTTACTGTTGATTTCTCCTTTTTGGCTGTTAGTATTTGCCTTATGTATTGAGGTGCTCCTCTGTTGGGTGCATATATATTTACAGTTGTTATATCTTCTTCTTGGACTGATCCCTTGATCATTATGTAGTGTCCTTCCTTGTCTCTTGTAACATTCTTGATTTTAAAGTCTATCTTATCTGATGTGAGAATTGCTGCTCCAGCTTTTTCTCTATTTCCATTTGCATGGAATATCTTTCTCCATCCCTTCAATTTTAGTCTGTATGTGTCCCTAGGTCTGAAGTGGTTCTCTTGTAGACAGCATATATATGGGTCTTGTTTTTGTATCCATTCAGCAAACCTGTGTCTTTTGGTTGGAGCACCTAATCCATTCACATTTAAGGTAATTATCAATATTTATGTTCCTATTACCATTTTCTTAATTGTTTTGTTTTTGTTTTTGTAGGTCCTTTTCTTCTCTTGTGTTTTCCACTAGAGAAGTTCCTTTAGCATTTGTTGTAGAGCTGGTTTGATGGTGCTGAATTCTTTTAGTTTTTGCTTGTCTGTAAAGCTTTTGATTTCCCCATCAAATCTGAATAACATCCTTGCTGGGTAGAGACATCTTCCCTTTCATCACTTTAAATATATCATGCCACTCCCTTCTGGCTTGTAGAGTTTCTGCTGAGAATTCAGCTGTTAACCTTATGGGAGTTCCCTTGTATGTTAATTGTCGTTTTTCCCTTGTTGATTTTAATACTTTGTCTTTAATTTTTGTCAGTTTGATTACTATGTATCTCAACATGTTTCTCCTTGGGTTTATCCTGCCTGGGATTCTCTGTGCTTCCTGGACTTGGGTAGCTATTCCATTTCCCATATTAGGGAAGTTTCAACTATAATCTCTTGAAATATTTTCTCAGATCATTTCTTTATTTCTTATCCTCTGGGACCCTTAAAATGCCAATGTTTGTGCATTTAATGTTGTCCCAGAGGTCTCTTAGGCTGTCTTCATTTCTTTTCATTCTTTTTACTTTATTCTGTTTTGCAGCAGTGGATTCTACCATTCTGTCGTCCAGGTCACTTATCCATTCTTCTGCCTCAGTTATTCTGATATTGATTCCTTCTAGTGTATTTTTCATTTTGGTTATTGTATTCTTCGTCTCTGTTTGTTTGTTCTTTAATTCTTCTATGTCTTTGTTAAGCATTTTTTCCATCTTATGGATCTTTGCCTGCATTGTGTTTCTGAGGTCCTGGCTCATCTTCACTATAATTATTCTGAATTATTTTTCTGGAAGGTTGCCTATCTCCACTTCATTTAGTTGTTTTTCTGGGGTTTTATCTTGTTCTTTCATCTGGTACATAGTCTTCTGCCTTTTCGTTTTGTCTATCTTTCTGTGACTATGGTTTATGTTCCACAGGCTGCAGGATTGAAGTTCTTCTTGCTTCTGCTGTCTGCTCCCTGGTGGATGAGGCTAAGAGGCTTGTGCAAGCTTCCTGATGGGAGGGACTGGTGGTGGGTAGAGCTGGGTGTTGCTCTGGTGGGCAGAGCTCAGTAAAACTTTAATCCTCTTGTCTGCTGATGGGTGGAGCTGAGTTCCCTCACTGTTGGTTGTTTGGCTTTAAGCAACCCAGCACTGGAGCCTACAGGCTCTTTGGTGGGGCTAATGGTGAACTCAGGGAGGACTCATGCCAAAGAGTACTTCCCAGAACTTCTGCTGCCAGTGCCCTTGTCCCTGCAGTGAGCCACAGCTGTTCCTTGGCATCTGCAGGAGACCCTCGACCACTAGCAGTTAGGTCTGGTTCAATCTCCTATTGAGTCACTACTCCTTCCTCCTGGGTCCTTATGTGCACACTACTTTGTGTGTGCCCTCTAAGAGTGGAATCTTTGTTTCCCCCAGTTTTGTCGAAGTCCTGCATTCAAATCTTGCTAGCCTTCAAAATCTGGTTCTCTGGGAATTCCTCCTCACCTTACTAGACCCCCAGGTTGGGAAGCCTGATGTAGGGCTCAGAACCTTCACTCCAGTGGGTGGACTTCTGGGATATAATTGTTCTCCAGTTTGTGAGTTACCCAACCAGCAGTTATGGGATTTGATTTTATTGTGCTTGCACCCTTCCTACCATCTCATTGCAGCTTCTCCTTTGTCTTTGGATGTGGGGTATCTTTTTTGGTGAGTCCAGTGTCTTCCTGTCAATGATTGTTCAGCAGTTAGTTGTGATTCCTGTGCTCTCACAAGAGGGAGTGAGTGCATGTCCTTCTACTCTGCCATCTTGAACCAATCTCATCTAATGGTCTCTTAAATCTTTTTGTAACTATTTTCTTACATAAAATCCTCCACAGAAAGCATTTTCTATAACCATAGTTTCCTAAAAGAGCACTGGTCTAGCTTCGGTCTCAGTGGCCTGGATAGTTCATTCCACATCTAGAAGTCTCAGCTATCTGCAAAAAGGGATAATACGAGCAATATCACCAAGTTGGTGAATAGGTTGTTCCTGACTTCACCCCCTCCCCCCCCACACACACAAGAAGAGCAACTAACAACTTGAACAATATACCACTGAGAGAATTCTAGAGACATGGAGGTGAGGCTGAAATACCCCCTAGCCAAAAGAGGCAATAGTAACTGTTGTTACTATCACACATATTTGAAGGTGAAAGTGCAATGAGCTAGAGAATGAAAAAACTTTCTGGAAGCAAAGATGTTGGTATTGTCATTATTGGTTCTACTCCCCATATTCCCACTCTTCTCTGAGTTCATAGCATCCGCCTCCTTCCACATCTTCTTGAAGATTAATGACTAACCTTATAAAACAGACCTGGGAGAATGGGAAGTATCTGTGTGTTTTACTTTTCCCCTCCCCTCTTGTTCTTTTACCTAACATTAGTCAGGGGACCAGTGGTCATAAAACCTCAGAATGTCAGTTCTGAAAACTTATTATTCTAATCTCAGCTCTTTCATAACCTTTTGGTGTAAGCTGAGGGTAAGTCCTGTCACTTGTATCAGTATATTTAAAACAAAAAATCTTTGCCTTACGTCTTTCTTGACTTGGAGAAAGAACCTTAAAAGGGTTACACAATGCATGTTAATGTTATTGGATGTTAATGGTTATAATTAACAATTTTACCCGAATTTGTTTCTTAGTGTTGTTATAACAAAGTACCACAGACTGAATGGCTTAAATAATAGAAATTTATTGTCTCACAGTTCTGGAGGCTGGAAGTCCAAGATCAAGGTGCCATCAGGGTTGTTTCCTTCTAAGGGCTCTGAGGGAGACTTTTAAAAAATATCTTTATTGGAGTGTAATTGCTTTACAATGTTTTGTTAGTTTCTGCTGTACAACAAAGTGAATCGGCTATTTGTATACATATATCCCTATGTCCCCTCCCTCTTGACCCTTCCTCCCACCCTCCCTATGCCACCACTCTAGATTGTCACAAAACATCAAGCTGATCTCCCTGTGCTATGCAGAAGCTTCCCACTAGCCATCCATTTTACATTTGGTAGTGTATATATGTCAATGCTACTCTCTGAGGGAGATTTTGTTTCATCTTTCTCTCCTGGCTTCTGCTAGTTGCTGGTAATATTTGATGTCCATTGACTTGTAGATCTCTGCCTTCATCTTCAAGTGGCATTCTCCATGTGTGCATGTCGGTGTTCAAATTTCTGTTTTTGTAAGAACATCAATTATGTTGGATTACAGGCCCACCCTACTGCAGTATGACCTCATCTTAACTAATTATATCTGCAATAATATTATTTCCAAATAAGGTTATAGTGTAAGGTACTGAGGGTTAGAATTGCAACATTTGAATTTTAGGGGAACATTATTCAACCATAACATTACCAATCATCATTATTATCATCTTTGTAAGAAGTTGATTTGCAGAAATGCTTAAACTCCCAGGTCTAGCTTTGACATCCCTTCTCTATGGTTCAGAGGGAAGTGAATCAGAGACTCTCCAATGTGACAAGGACAAATTCAATCCCAGTGCATTTCCTTTGTCATCACTGAATTATTTGGAAATATGAAAGTTACTTCAGAAAAATGTTGATGGTGAGCCACATGAATAGTAGGTGTGGAGATCTGAATTATTAACATCTTGTCAAACATTTATTGTCCTACCTCTAAACTTCTATGATAATGTCGACTGAAAAAAAAATACACAACGTGAGAGTTGTGAGTTAAGTTTTACTTGGGGCAAAATGAGGACTATAACCTGGGAGACAGCATTTCAGATAGCTCTGAGAAACTTCTCCAAAGAGGTAGGGGGAAGGTTAGTATATATGTGATTTTGGTGAAGGGAGGTACATGCAATCAAGCACACATTTTTGCAGAAGGTTGCTGTTAGTCTCGAGGAGTAGATGTCTCCGTTAATGATTTTAGTGCTCTTCTAGATGTGAGGAGATGAAAGAATTGGGCTCATAAAATCGTTTTCTAAAAATATGTAATACTCTGAAGGCCTGTTCTGCCAGTTTTTCCCAGAGCACAGAGTGCCTCATTCCGATCTTCACCTTGAACTCCTTTCAGGGTGTGTTGAAGGTCAGTGGCTGCAGTGGCTTAATCCTTGTAGAGGCAGATGGAAAGTGCCAAGTTTTAGTTGGCAATAAGATGAACAACACCCACATGGTGCAGAATTCTGTAACACACCCTATGAAGCTTAGGAAGCCATGTTTAGGCTAACTCATAATTTCTAAACTGAAAAATATAATTATAATCGTTGTGTTTTTATGCTAACATGGGTGGAACCCTGGAAGAGTTACTTTCACTTTTCTCTCCCTTGCTTTTTAGAACACTTGTAGTTATCCCCTACTTAGAACTGCAGAGACTGCAACTTTAGGAAGAACAAGTGAAATCCACCCACCCAATGGATTCAGAAACTGACAGCATGACAGATAACCATAGCTTGTAGATTTTGCTGATGTGTCATTGAAAGTGGGAACATCAACCAGAGGGTGTGTGTATGTGTTTTGTCTTTTACAATACAATTTTTGGTGGTGGTATGATTGTCACAATAAGAATGTTTGAATGAATGATTTAAATGAATTCCCATATGAGAACAATGACTGTGAGTGTGAAGCACATGATGTTTGCATTTTTTTTTCTTTATTAAAAGTTCCTTACAAATTCAATAGAGTGAGAGAATGGACAAAGATGTAGGATAGAAGATGCAAGTTGTGTACATGATCAAGATAACAATAATTAACTTATACATTTAAAAATAAAAGTATAAAAAACACTGAATACATCACACATAACTCTTATTTATTTATTTGTTTATTTTAAACTTAATTTACTTTTATTTTCTATTGAAGTATAGTTGATTTCTAATGTTGTGTTGGTTTCAGGTGTAGAGCAACGTGTTTCAGTTATATTTATATATATATCCATTCTTTTCCAGATTGTTTTTGCTATAAGTTATTACAGAATACTGAGTTCCCTGTGCTATACAGTAGGTCCCTGTTTTTTTTTTTTTATCAATTTTATATAAAGTAGTGTGTATATGTTAATCCCAAACTCCTAATTTATTCCCCCTCTTGACCTTTCCCCTTTGGTAACCACAAGTTTGTATTCCAAATCTGTGAGTCTGATCCTGTTTTGTAAATAAGTTCAACTGTACCATTTTTTTAGATTCCACATATAAGTGGTATCATATGATATTTGCTTTCTCTGTCTGACAGACTTCACTTAGTCTGATAATCTCCTGGTCCATTCATGTTGCTGCAAATGGCATTATTTCATTCTTTTTTTATGGCTGAGAAATATTCCATTGTATATATGTACCACATCTCTTTTTTAATTTATTTTTTATTTATTTATTTTTTCATCTTAATGGGAGTATAATTGCTTTACAATGGTGTGTTAGTTTCTACGTTACAACAAAGAGAATCAGTTATACATATACATATGTTCCCATATCTCCTCCCTCTTGCGTCTCTCCCTCTCTTCCCACCATCCCTATCCCACCCATCCAGGTGGTCACAAAGCACCGAGCTGATCTCCCTGTGCTATGTGGCTGCTTCCCACTAGCTATCTATTTTACATTTGATAGTGTATATATGTCCATGCCACTCTCTCACTTTATCATAGTTTATCCCTCCCCATCCCCATATCCTCAAGTCCATTCTCTAATAGGTCTGTGTCTTTATTCCCATCCTGCCCCTAGGTTCTTCATGACATTTCTTTTTTTCTTAGATTCCTTATATATGTGTTAGCATACGGTATTTGTCTTTCTCTTTCTGACTTACTTCACTCTGTACGACAGACTGTAGGTCCATCCACCTGACTACAAATAACTCCATTTCGTTTCTTTTAATGGCTAAGTAATATTCCATTGTATATATGTGCCACATCTTCTTTACCCATTCATCTGATGATGGACACTTAGGTTGTTTCCATCTCCTGGCTATTGTAGATAGAGCTGCAATGCACATTTTGGTACATGACTCTTTTAGAATGATGGTTTTCTCAGGGTATATGCCCAGTAGTGGGATTGCTGGGTCATATGGTAGTTCTATTTGTAGTTTTTTAAGGAACCTTCATACTGTTCTCCATAATGGCTGTACCAATTCACATTCCCACCAGCAGTACAAGAGTGTTCCCTTTTCTCCACACCCTCACCAGCATTTATTGTTTCTAGATTTTTTGATGATGGCCAATCTGACCGGTATGAGATGATATCTCATTGTAGTTTTGATTTGCATGTCTCTAATGATTAATGACATTGAGCATTCTTTCATGTGTTTTTTGGCAGTCTGTATATCTTCTTTGGAGAAATGTCTATTTAGGTCTTCTGTCCATTTTTGGATTGGGTATTTTTTTTGTTGTTGTTGTTATTTGAGCTACATGAGCTGCTTGTAAATTCTGGAGATTAATCCTCTGTCAGTTGCTTCATTTGCAAATATTTTCTCCCATTCTGAGGGTTGTCTTTTGATCTTGTTTATAGTTTCCTTTGTTGTGCAAAAGCTTTGAAGTTTAATTAGGTCTCATTTGTTTATTTTTGTTTTTATTTCCATTTCTCTAGGAGATGGGTCAAAAAGAATCTTGCTGTGATTTATGTCATAGAGTGTTCTGCCTATATTTTCCTCTAAGACTTTGACAGTTTCTGGCCTTACATTTAGGTCTTTAATCCATATTGAGCTTATTTTTGTGTATGGTGCTAGGGAGTGTTCTAGTCTTAAACTTTTACATGTACCTGTCCAGTTTTCCCAGCACCACTTATTGAAGAGGCTGTCCTTTCTGCACTGTACATTTCTGCCTCCTTTATCAAAGATAAGGTGACCATATGTGTGGGTTTATCTCCGGGCTTTCTATCCTGTTCCATTGATCTGTATTTCTGTTTTTGTGCCAATACCATACTGTCTTGATTACTGTAGCTTTGTAGTACAGTCTGAAGTGAGGGAGCCTGATTCCTCTAGCTCCATTTTGCATTCTCAGGATTGCTTTGGTTATTCGGGGTCTTTTGTGTTTCCATACAAATTATGAGAATTTTTGTTCTAGTTCTGTGAAAAATGCCAGTGGTAGTTTGATAAGGATTGCATTGAATCTGTAGATTGCTTTGGTAGTAGAGTCATTTTCATAATGTTGATACTTCCAATCCAAGAACATGTTTTATCTCTCCATCTATTAGTATCATCTTTAATTTCTTTCATCAGTAACTTATAATTCTCTGCATACAGGTCTTTTGTCTCCTTAGGTTGGTTTATTCCTAGATATTTTATTATTTTTGCTGCAATGGTAAATGGGAGTGTTTTCTTGATTTCACTTTCAGATTTTTCATCACTAGTGTATAGGAATGCCAGAGATTTCTGTGCATTAATTTTGTATCCTGCTACTTTACCAAATTCATTGATTAGCTCTAGTAGTTTTCTGGTAGCATCTTTAGGATTCTCTATGTATAGTATCATGTCATCTGCAAACAGTGACAGC
>RJWK010007147.1:0-20364 GCA_004363435.1 Platanista minor
ATATATAGATATATATTTGATTCCACTTCTATTTATCCTAGCCCCTTTAAGTAGAGTCAGTCTTTCTTGGAAGCAGCAAGGTGGAAATTAAGGCAGAAAGATCCTCAAATTTGTTAAACAACTAGGCTTATTACCAAAACCTTCCACATTAATGGAATGAGATCTACAGTCTGTTTCCCCAATCTGGATTACCTTCTATCCCACCAGCTAGAACAGCTACAGTAACCCAGGAGGCTTCACTTTCTATTATTATATATCTTCACTTTGTGATCTTATTCTTTGAGCACTATTCAAATATCTCCTAAATTCCTCTACAGAAATTTCCCCAGCAAGATCGCCTTCACTTGCTTCATTTGTATGTTCTTTTTTAAAATTATATTTTGTTAATGTCAGAGAGGTACCCAGGACCTGGACGTCCAGGAGTGGTACCTGCACAGTTTGGTCTCATTTGGACACTTTGTGCCATTTAGATGGATTCCAACTCATAGTTCACCTCATTCATCCATTTGGGCTATGTAAATACTGTGCATATTCTCCTTATCCTACCCATTTCTTCTAATATCTCCTCTGAATCCAAAGATGTTATGCTTCCTATTTTTGCTAGCTAAATCTAAAACATATTCCTGTGGATTATGATAAGTACTAACTCTATGCTTATTTCTAAAATTTGCACCTCCCTATAAAAAGTAACCTAACTTTGTCTTTTTCAAATCTTTTTATTTTAAACAGTGGTAGTTATCATTCCTCTGAGACTTTAATTTTGGGGAAGAAAAGTATACATGAGATACATGAGCTCAGAAAAAGACCAGATTAAATATTTTAATGATCTTATTGTGATAAAGTGACACGGTTGTTGTGCCTGGCTAATGTTGACCCAGAGGACCCATTTTCTTCTGAGCAAAAGAACCCTAGACGTTTTTGTTCAATTCTGGATCGTCAGACTTTGGAGTGCCTCTGGGATTATGACCCAATTCTGAGTTCAAACTGTTTTGACATACCAGTAGAGTCTGGGAAATGCAATATACTGGCAAGAAAACTCCTTTGGAAGAAAATATGTATTGTAATAGGAAAACCTGAAATGAAATTTGAATCTTACTTACCTTTTGTCTGCAAAAAGAATTATTAAAAAACACTCAGGAGCTAGCAGATAAAAAAATTAGAAGCAGAATGACATTTTTTCATTAGCTATAAATCCCATAAAATATTGTCACTATGTAATATATGTTTACCTTACCTTAAATGCTTAATAAATTTTAGAATGTATATATTTAGAATATAATATGTCTCTATTTTCTACTTAGATAACTACAGTTTGTCCCACTTTTACATTCTCAAAAGTTTTACATTAACTATTTCAAGAAAAGTAGGATACAACTTATTCTCCATTCCATATCCATATGTTTTTCAAAGAATCGAATGCATAAAAAAAGAACAAATTAATTTCCTTTATGTCACTTGTGTTTTTTTTAAGGAATTTTACATAGAAAACGTTGAATTTGTAAATAAGTAAGTTAAAACAACCAAAAATATTTTCTAGTTATCTTTCATATAAATAAATTCTTTGGATTGAAATAAAGCATAACAACAATTTCATAGCTAACGTATGACTTATGCACTAGGTATATATAGCAATATGTCGTATCTATCTACAGATTATTAATAAAAAATTTGTGGACAAGATGACTAAACAAATGTAAGAAGTCCCACCTCTCTCTCCAAATATGTATACAGAAATGCTAAATATAATCAATATGTATACTTTTGAAAGTTTTAATTCAATAAAATTTTCTGGATATCAAAAATTAATAGCTATACACCACAGAGTGATTATCAGTTGTCATGATTTATCTGATGGGGACAAAGATCAGATACACTCTTGGATGACTGTAGTGAAAACACCATCATGGAAACTGCAGTTTAGGTAACAGGACTGGAGCTGAGGTGAAATATTTGGGATGGACCAGAAGGCATCTATCACACCCAGGAAAGAAAACTCAAAAATATCTGCCTGTTGTCTTAGCATCATTTCTGAGGTTAGTCTGTGTGTAGAAATGGAGTTACCTGTGAGAAATTACAGCCCAGCCTCAAAAAGTTGAGTTACAGGGGATGATAAATATAATCACAGAGGTGCGAAAGTACAAAAAGAAAAAATGGACAATCAAGGAAAAAGATAATAGAGCAAAATAAAAGATATAAACAATGCTTATATTTAAAATATGACATCAGGATGAAAAAATAGATCACAAAATAAGAAAGTGAAAATACAGAAATGGTATTGGTGGATATTAAATGATCAATATAGGGCTTCCGTGGTGGCGCAGTGGTTGAGAGTCCACCTGCCGATGCAGGGGACACGGGTTTGTGCCCCGGTCCGGGAAGATCCCACATGCCACAGAGCGGCTGGACTCATGAGCCATGGCCGCTGAGCCTGCACGTCCGGAGCCTGTGCTCCGCAACGGGAGAGGCCACAACAGTGAGAGGTCCGAGTACCGCAAAAAAAAAAAAAGATCAATATAGAATTGAAAAAATATTATTAAAATTAAAAAATACAATATATTTAAAAAACTTTAAGATAGGTAGGTAATTTAAAGGGTAAAAAATTATATAAACATTCAAATATTTAACTTTATTTAAAACATTAAATTTGTAGTCACTCATATATTCATCTATTTATTCATCATTCATTTATTCCTCCACATATACAGTACAAACATTTACATAGTTATTAACAGTTTTGGCTAACATTAACAAATTATACTTTCTTCTGATAAATATAAAAACAGAAATATAAAAACTTAAAAATATAAAAAGTAAGCTATGGTATTAAATGCTGTATATATTACACACATCTTTTAATATTTTTTCCAAAATCTATTTTTCCTTATAATGAAATATATTATTGATGTAAATAATGTATTTTTATATAATGTGAGGAAAAAGTCAAATTTTGTTTTAGTCCAGGTGTATAGCTAATTATCACATCCACAATTTTTTTTAAAGAAACATAGTTTTCTCATTGAATTTAAAAAAAAATTTGTGCTTACATACCAAACTCAGAAATATTCTCAGGAACTTAGAATGGCACTGTAAAACATTCAGAAGATAAAGTAAAATATAGACATATTTAAATTTATACTTTTTTTTTTTTTTTTTTTTTTTGTGGTACTTGGGCCTCTCACTGTTGTGGCCTCTCCCGTTGCGGAGCACAGGCTCCGGAGCTCCGGACGCGCAGGCTCAGCGGCCATGGCTCACAGGCTTAGCCACTCTGCAGCATGTGGGATCTTCCCAGATCGGGGCACGAACCCGTGTCCCCTGCATTGGCAGGCAGACACTCAACCACTGTGCCACCAGGGAAGCCCTAAATTTATACATATTTTTAAACATTATGCAGAAATTCAAAAAATAAACAAATGCAAATCAAAATGATTGGGAAGCTTTTTAAAACATGTATTAAAGATAAAGAATTCTTCTACAATGTATAGAAATTATTTCTACCAATTTTTAGGGAAAGATAATATGTAAAGAAAAGTGGACCAAGGAGAGTTGACTAGAAAACTCACAAAGTAGGCATTGCAGCACACACACATTTAAAGGTGCTTTCAACATCTATACTTGTAAGGAAATTTCAATATAATTTAAAATTAAAAGTTCACATATACAAAAGCCAAGAAATTTTAGTTCTGGAGCTCTATATGAAAAAGTAAAATATACCATTACCATAATTCAAGGATGATATATACAAGATTTAGAAAAAGATCAATTAAACCTATTGAAAATAATGAGACAAATCTTTGTCTAGTAAATGGTAAGAATTTTCATGTTACATTGTTTATTGAGAAAAACTAAGCTCTGTATGGAATGATTCAACATTTGTAAAATAGAAAATGGAACAATCCCTCATTTGTACATGTGTGTGTTCACACGTGTGCATGTGTTTATGAGCTTGAGGGTGTTGCTACTTTGAGGTGATAGAAGATGGAGAAGAAGAAGATTGGCAAAGGAGAAGAAGAAGAAAGGTATCAGAATTGGAAAGGAAGAAGTAAAATTGTCTCTATTTACAGATGACATGATTTTATATAGAGAAGCTGGATTAATTTTTAACTGAAAACAATATCAAACTATTTTTTAAGTAATGCATACACATTGAATATGAGTATGGCAAGGATTACAAGTCGAGATAGATTAAAATGTTTGAGGTCTATACAAAGCTAGTTTTGGACTTTCATCATCTTATTATAGTGTCTACAATAAACTATTACTTTAAAAAATAGTTGTATTACTTTTTATCTTATGCATATTGCATATATTCAAACATCTTGTTAACTGAAGAAGTCCATTAAACAGAGCTATAAAAGTTATTTCACAGGGTTTATTAGCCTTTCAAGTGCAGCCTAATCCCAACTATTAGTCACTTTGGAAAAATAACTCCATTGTTTTCTCATACTAATAAAGATGTTCATTCAAGTTGTCAGCTAGGATAAATATATGAAATCAATTTTAGCTGTGAAATTACAGTTTCACCTGGCAGTGGTCTAGGAATATCACTTACTTCATTTCTCATTCTGAGCTATCTACAAGATATAACTTGACATTTGAAATGCTATAAAATATGTGTATCAAGGAAATACTGGAACTTAGATTTTATCAGAAAACCTAGATTTCAGATATGCTTCTGTTTCCTCAGTAATGTATAATTACTCACTTCAATTGGTTTTCAACCCAATCACCACAACAACAAAACTCATTGATCACATTAAATTATTGAGTTAGCTCCCAGCTCTATAAAGATATAGTTTCTTTAACATTTATACTTTTAATGAATTTCAATTTTCATTTATAAAATAACAGCCACTATTTTAAAAGTTTTTGTATAAATTTTACTGAGAGTGAGAAATACATTGATATTGTATTTCGGGGGGCCTTTTTTCCCCAATATCTGAAAAGTCATTAATATATTCATGCCTTTTGATCTTGCTATTCTATTTCTAGAAAGTTATTCTAAGGAACTAATTAGAAACGCATGGAAAATTTTCTCAACGAGACTTTTTACCACATGATTTTACTATAATATAAAACAAGAAACTAATTATATGGCATTTAATTGATAATGTATCATCAATAACTGTATCATCAGTTATTTTACAGGATATTCTAAAGTTCTAAAGTCTAAAAACAGAATAAACTTGTGTTTAAAAACAATTTTAGTTAAAACAAATAATATACTATTTTACTTTTTTTCAGGTGAAATGCCTTTAAATTCAAAGCACTGAATATAATGGTTAGCATAAAAGAAGTACAATAAATATACTAAGCATCCCAAAGTGAGGAATCATGGGAGAAATAGGGTAAACAATGAAATATGCTATTTGGAAGCAATAATATTAAAACAGCTACCCTATAAAACATTTAGCAATTGTTTTAACAATTGATTTTTTAATAATACATTCCCCACTACTCCTCTATTTATTTCCATTACCTAATTCTCAGATCACATACTGCATGTGTTTCTACCTGCCATCTACACTAATTTGGACTTTGCAGGGCCAACCTCTTAACCTAACAAAGTCCTTTAAGTGCTTTTATGCTAGGAAATTCCATAACATGGCAAATTAGGCACACAGCTGTAAAGAGTGACTCCATATCCAGATCCCAGACCAATTCTGTTCCACAAATGCTTATCATCATTACATTAGAGATATATAAGGGAAATATTGTCAGTAATCAACTTCTCCCCACTCCTAACTCAACTAATTTCACCCAGTTACCAGTTGAAGCAATTGCTGAATGAAAATTGATGAAAGAGAGAAAATGAAAGAGAGGGAGAGAGAGAAAGACAAGGGAAATCAGAGAAGACATTATTAACCAAAAAAAGAAGTAAATTCCTGAGCCTGAATGTCATGCACCTGAATATCTGAATATTGTAAAAGATTTTCAAGTTCACAGCACTCTAAGAAAGAAAAATTCCTATGAAACTTCAGAACACTAGAGATAGGCTTATAAGTGAGAAAAGAGAAAAAGAGAGAGAATATCTCCCAGTTCTAAGCTTATGGGGACCCCATAAATCCCATATAATCAAACATGATAATAAAAGTATACAATTTGATGTTACAAGTTTCCTCAGAAAAAAATTCAACTTTGATTGAATATGTGCAGATGTAGAGAGAGAATTCTTCACATTTGATATAAACTGACCAGATAGAAGTCATTCTTGAGCAAACTAGTATGGCATACAAAGCAGTGGATCAGCAAAACTTGTACCTATGAAGAAGAACTTGTAGACACAAATTACTAGAAAAATATTATTTTAAATGATTAATAGAAATACATGGCACGGTAACTGAGCTTTAGGGGCTATATATGTGAGTGTACTTGTGCATCCATATATATGCTTAACTGTTTTGAAACCAGTATCATTATTATTAGATAATATGATTTCATTAATTCTTGTAAATCAGTTGGTGATCTTTACAAAGTCCTATGTTGTACAGCTCTCTCACATATCATCAAATGTAAAGTAAAACCTGAGAATATTTAACACTTGGCATTGAGATAAATTGTAAAAATATTTGTTCTGCAATAATTTATTGGCGGTGTTGGCCACCTAAACCAGGAGCATTTCTGGTTTGTTTACATAATTAATTTAAAATCCTTGCTTAAGTCTTTGTGTGCAAGTATAAGACTAAATTGTATTATTCTGGCTATGTGGGAAACACTATGTGGAGTTCTTGGTTATTCTCTATTATATTTTATATTTATTCCACTGATTAGTCTGTGCCATAAGCAGTTTGCTATCCTAGGGAGTATAGATTATCTTCACTGGGCTTTGTGTGTTGGCTGGTGTAACTGGTGGCCTGTCCTATTGGAACAAGACATTTATGGTGATCGCTTAACCATCTTGCCTTGCTGGTGTTCTTCCCATCTCCTTTCTAGCTGATGCTGCTGAACTTCAAAGGACCATTTGCCTTCTTCATCTGCACAGTCACCTCATCTCACACTTCAGAGAACCTTGAAGGCACATGAAATTTATTCCTCAGCTGTCACTATTCTTTCTCAAAGGGTTATTTGAGAGTTAATGTATTTTCAAACTGATACATACCGTGGTGAACAAGAAGGGTGCTGGATTAAGTATGGTCTCTGGCTCACACATTACATAGTTATTTCTAACTTATCTGGCTAGGACCATATTGACCTGGGGTCTCTCTGAGAAACATGTAACTTCCAAAGTCTATGTCAAGGTATGACTCAAGATAGGTCCTGTATTAGTTTGTTTGGGCTGCCATAAAAAGATACTAAAAACTAGTTGGATTAAAAAATAAGAATCTAACTTTTCATAGCTCTCAGGGCTGGAAGTCCAAGATCGAGGTGTAAGCACATATGGTTTCTCCTGAGGCCTGTGTCCTCAGATTGCAAGTGGCTACCTTCTCACTGTGTCTTCACATGGTCTTTTCTCTGTGAGCATATATTACTGGTACCTCTTCCTCTTCTTGTAAGACACCATCATGTTGAATTCCTGCCATATCCTTATGATCTTATTTAACCTTATTCACTTCTTTAAAGACCTTATCTTTCAATATAGTCATATCAGAGGTTAAGGGTTAAATATATGAATTGGTGGGGGAGGGGGCGGGGGGACAAATCAGCCTCTAAATCCCAATGTTCTCAATTAGTCAAAGCTATTCAGATATTTTGAAATCTGCAGTGGGTGCAGCCAGTGACCTGTCTTACACTTTCCTCAATAAATAGCTACTTCTGTAAGTCCTGCAAAAATTCCAAATGCTCCAGCTGCCCAGTGCTTTCTCCAGAATTACCTGGGCACTCCATGCTTCAGTAAATAAAACTTCAGTTCTGACTGCTGGGGGCCTCCTTGACCCTGTTCTAGTTCTATGGCAAGCATTAGGCCTGGTTGGTTAGGATTAATCATTTTGTCCCTCCTTCCTGTAACAAGGATTTTAACAAGAGTTTTAGATGATTCATACTGCCTAAGATGGCAAATATTTAAAGGCATTAAAATATCAGCAGAATTAGTATAAAATGTGATTATAACCAATGATTATTGGTGTTCCTATTGCTTATTTATAGACAAAGACTGAAATTAGAATTCAAAATTAAGTAATTAATTAATGTGCCAGATATACATACAGAGGCTAAAATAATTTTTTAAATATCTAAAATATGTTGCTTACAGGAGACCCACTTTAGCTTAAGAAACCATGAGGCTGAAAGTAAAGTAATCAAAAAAGATATTCCAAACAAATAGTAACCAAAAGAAAGCATGAGTGGCTATATATATGTCAGACAAAATAGATGACTTTAAGTGCAAAACCATCACAAGGGACAGGAGAATGCCATTAGATAATGAGAAAAGGGTCAATTCATCAAGAAGATATCACAGCTGTAAAAATATATGCACCCAACATGGAAGCACAAAAATATATAGAGCAAATATTAACAGAACTGAAGGAAAAAGTAGATAACAGTACCATAATGATGGAAACTTCAGTATCCCACTCTCAACATTGAATAATCCCAACAGAAAATCAATAAGGAAACAGCAGACTTCAATAACCCTTTGATCAAGCGGAACTAAGAGACATACCTATAAGATTCCATCCAACAGCAACAGAACATACATTCTTCTCAAGTGCACACAGAGCATTCTCAGTATAGATTGGATATTAGGTCACAAAACAAGTTGTAACAAATTTAAGAAGACTGAAATCATATCAGGTATCTCTTCTAATCACAATGGTAAAAGAACTAGAAATCAATAATAGGAGGAAAATTCACAAATATGTGGAAATTAAACAAGACAATGCTGAACAACCAAAGAGGCAAAGAAGAAATCAAAAGGGGAATCAAAAAATACCTTTAGACAAATGAAAATGGAAACACACCATATCAAAACTTATGCAAAACTCATGCATCAAAAGGAGTTCTAACAGGAAGTTTATAATGACAAAAACTTACATTAAGAAAAAAAGAAATATCTCAAGTAAACAACCAAAATCAATTCAAAATGGAAGAAAGATTTAAATATCAGACTTGCAACTGTAAACCTACTAGAAAGAGAAAAAAGGGAGAAAGCTCCTTGATATTGGCCTTGACAAGGATTTTTTTTTTTTAATCTGATACAATATCACTTCACAACTGTTGAAATGGTTAATATCAAAAAGACAAAAGTTAACCAGTGTTGGCAAAAAAGAAGCCCTGGTATACTCTTTTTTTTTTTTTTTTTTTTTTTTTTACACAGGCTTCTCATGTTGCGGAGCACAGGCTCCAGATCTGCAGGCTCAGCAGCCATGGCTCATGGGCCCAGCAGCTCCACAGTATGTGGGATCCTCCCAGACCAGGGCATGAACCCATGTCCCCTGCATCAGCAGGCGGACTCTCAACCACTGCGCCACCAGGGAAGCCTACTGGTATACTCTTGGTGAGAATATAAATTGGTATAGCCATTATGAAAAATGCTATGGAGGTTCCTCAAAATATTAAAAATAGAACTATCATATAACCCAACAATCCTACTTCTGGTTACATACATGAAAGAAATGAAATCAGTATCTCTAGGAGATATGTGAACTCCCATGTTCATTGCAGCATTATTCACAATATCCAAAGTCTGAAAACAACCTAAATGTCCACTGATGGACAAATGGAGAAGGAAAATGTGGTGTACATATCCAATGGAATATCATTCAGCCTTAATTAAAAAAAAAAAGGTGATCCTGTCATTTGTGACAACATGGATGAATCTGGAAGACTTTATACTAAGTAAAATAAATCTGAAACAGAAAGGCAAATACTGCATGATCTCACTTATAGGTGGAATCTAAAAAAGACAAACTCATAAAAGCAGAATAGAGGGGTGGTTGCTGGAGGTTGAGAGGTAGGGTAAAATGAGAGATGTTGGTCAAAGGGAAAAAAGTTTCAGTTATGCAGAATGAATAAATTCTGGAGAAAAATGTACTGCATGGTGATTATTGTTAAAAATATCATATTGTATACTTGAAATTTGCTAAGAAAGTAGATCTTAAGTGTTCTCACAACCCAAAAAAAAGCTTCTATGTGAGGTGATGGATATGTTAATTAGCTTGATTGTGGTAATCATTTCACAATGAATGTGTATATCAAACTACATTTTATATACCTTAAATATATACAATTTCTATTTATCAATTATACCTCAACAAACATGGAAAAAAAAAAAAGACAGTCCCTAAGTCCACAGTAGCACTCTAATTTCTAAGTGAGCCAGAATACTGACTTACTATTTAAAACTATTCATGTTTATTTTTCTGTTACTTATACCTAAAATGATACTAACAAATTCAGCAGGGCAATATGATATCCAGGAATTAAAAATGATTTTATTATTTCAAAACTATTATTCCTTCTAGTTTTATTAAGTTGTATATAAGGGTGAACAAAAAATAAACCTGGGAAATAAATAATCTTTCAGGCTTTTATCAAAACATAATCTTTCAGACCAAAATGTTTTATGTTTAACAGCTTGAACTTATGGTACAGAGACTGGGTTACAATCAGATTCACTTTTTTGCTGTTTATTATGTTCTTTTACAGGTATTCTGAGGATTAAATGAAATATTTGTAAAAAGCTTATTAGAACATTGTTTGCCACGTAGTATGGACTCAAAAAAATTGGCTATTTCTGTCTTTAGGATTGAGAGTATGCTAATTTTGTGTGTGTGTGGGGGGGTAGTATAGAGTTTATTATTTTTAACATCTTTATTGGAGTGTAACTGCTTTACTGTGTTGTGTTAATTTCTGTTGTATAACAAAGTCAATCAGGAGGGCAGACAGCAGAAGCAAGAAGAACTGCAGTACAGCAGCCTGTGGAACAGAAACCACACTCACAGAAAGACAGGCAAGATGAAAAGGCAGAGAGCTATGTACCAGATGAAGGAACAAGGTAAAACTCCAGAAAGACAACTAAATGAAGTTGAGATAGGCAACCTTCCAGAAAAAGAATTCAGAATAATGATAGTGAAGATGACCCAGGATCTCGGAAAAAGAATGGAGGCAAAGATTGAGAAGATGTAAGAAATGTTTAACAAAGACCTGGAAGAATTAAAGAACAAACAAACAGAGATGAGCAATACAATAACTAAAATGAAAAATACACTAGAAGGAATCAATAGCAGAATAACTGAGGCAGAAGAACGGATAAGTGACCTGGAAGACAGAATGGTGGAATTCACTGCCATGGAACAGAATGAAGAAAAAAGAATGAAAAGAAATGAAGACAGCCTAAGAGATCTCTGGGGCCACATTAAACACAGCAACATTCACATTGTAGGGGTACCAGAAGTAGAAGAGAGGGAGAAAGAACCTGAGAAAATATTTGAAGAGATTATAGTCAAAAACTTCCCTAACATGGGAAAGGAAAGAGCCACCCAAGTCCAAGAAGTGCAGAGAGTCCCATACAGGAGAAACCCAAGGAGACATGCTGAGACACATAGTAATCAAATTGACAAAAATTAAAGGCAAAGAAAAATTATTGAAAGCACCAAGGGAAAAATGACAAATAACATTCAAGGGAACTCCTATAAGGTTAACAGCTGATTTCTCAGCAGAAACTCTACAAGCCAGAAGGGAGTGGCATAACATATTTAAAGTGATGAAAGGGAAGAACCTACAACCAAGGTTACTCTACCAGACAAGGATCTCATTCAGATTCGATAGAGAAATCAAAACCTTTACAGACAAGCAAAAGCTAAGAGAATTCAGCACCACTAAACCAGCTCTACAACAAATGGTAAAAGAACTTCTCTAAGTGGGAAACACAAGGGAAGAAAAGGACCTGCAAACACAAACCCAAAACAAGAAAATGGTCATAGGAACATGCATATCGATAATTACCTTAAATGTAAATGGATTAAATGCTCCAACCAAAAGACACAGACTCTCTGAACAGAAACAAAAACAAGACCCATATATGTGCTATCTACAAAAGACCCACTTCAGACCTAGGGACACATCCAGACTGAAAGAGAGGGGATGGAAAAATATATTCTATGCAAAAGGAAATCAAAAGAAAGCTGGAGTAGCAATACTCGTGTCAGATAAAATAGACTTTAAAATAAAGAATGTTATAAGAGACAAGGAAGGACACTACATAAAGATCAAGGAATCAATCCAAGAAGATATAACAATTATAAATATATATGCACCCAACATAGGAGCACCTCAATGCATAAGGCAACTGTTACCAGCTATAAAAGAGGAAATCAACAGTAACACAAAAATACTAGGGAACTTTAACACCACACATACACCAATGGACAGATCATCCAAACAGAAAATTAATAAGGAAACAGAAGCTTTAAGTGACACAATAGACCAGATAGATTTAACTGATATTTATAGGACATTCCATCCCCAAACAGCAGATTACACTTCCTTCTCAAGTGCACATGGAACATTCTCCAGGATGGATCACAACTGGGGTACAAATCAAACCTCAGTAAATTTAAGAAAATTGAAATCATAACAAGCATCTTTTCTGACCAAAACACTATGAGGTTAGAAATCAGTCATAGGGAAAAAAAAACATAAAAAACACAAACACATGGAGGCTAAACAATACGTTTTAAAATAACCAAGAGATCGCTGAAGAAATCAAAGAGGAAATCAAAAATACCTATAGACAAATTTCAATGAAAACACGATGATCCAAAACCTATGGGATGCAGCAAAAGCAGTTCTAAGAGGGAAGTTTATAGCAATAGAAGCTGACCTCAAGAAACAAAAAAAAAATCCCAAATAAAGAATCTGACCTTACACGTAAGGGAACTAGAGGAAGAAGAACAAACTAAACCCAAAGTTAGTAGAAGGAAAGAAATCATAAAGACCAGAGTAGAAATAAATGAAGTAGAAACAAAGTAAACAGTGGTAAAGATCAATAAAACTTAAAGCTGTTTCTTTGAGAAGACAAAAAAAATTGATAAACCATTAGCCAGACTCATCAAGAAAAAGAGGGAGAAGACTCAAATCAATAAAACTAGAAATGAAAAAGGAAAAGCTACAACAGACACCGCAGAAATACAAAGTATCCAAAAGGACTACAAGCAACTCTATGTCAATAAAACTGACAACTTGGAAGAAATGGACAAATTCTTAGAAAGGTATAAACTTCCAAGACTGAACCAGGAAGAAACAGAAAATATGAAAAGACCATTAACAAGTAATGAAATTGAACTGTGATTAAAAATCTTCCAACAAACAAAAGTCCAGGACCAGATGGCTTCACAGGTGAATTCTATCAAACATTTAGAGAAGACCTAACACCCGTCTTTCTCAAACTCTTCCAAAAAATTGCAGAAGAAGGAACACTACCAAACTCATTCTATGAGGCCATCATCACCCTGATACCAAACCAGACAAAGGTACTACGAAAAAAGAAAATTACAGATCAATATCACTAATGAATATAGATGCAAAAATCCTCAACAAAATACCAGCAAACAGGGGCTTCCCTGGTGGCGCAGTGGTTGAGAGTCTGCCTGCCGATGCAGGGGATGCGGGTTCATGCCCTGGTCCAGGAAGATCCCACATGCCGCAGAGCGGTTGGGCCCGTGAGCCATGGCCACTGAGCCTGCGCGTCCGGAGCCTGGGCTCCGCAATGGAAGAGGCCACAACAGTGAGAGGCCCGTGTACCGCAAAAAAAAAAACAACCAGCAAACAGAATCCAACAATACATTAAAAGGATCATGCACCATGATCAAGTGGGATTTACCCCAGTGATGTAAGGATTCTTCAATATATGCAAATCAATCAATGTGATACACCATATTAACAAATTGAAGAATAAAAACCATATGATTATCTCAAAGATGCACCAAAAGCTTCTGACAAAATGCAACACCCGTTTATGATAAAAACTCTCCAGAAAGTGGACATAGACGGAACCTACCACAACATAATAAAGGCCATATATGACAACCCCACAGCAAATGTCATTCTCAATGGTGAAAAACTGCAACCATTTCCTCTAAGATCAGGAACAAGACAAGGATGTTCCACTCTCGCCACTATTATTCAACATAGTTTTGGAATTCCTAGTCACAGCAATTGAGAAGAGAAAGAAATAAAAGGAATACAAATTGGAAAAGAAGAAGTAAAACTGTCACTGTTTGCAGATGACATGATACTTACTATACATAGAGAATCCTAAAGATGCCACCAGAAAACTATTAGAGCTAATCAACGAATTTGGCAAAGTTGCAGGATACAAAATGAATGCATAGAAATCTCTTGCATTCCTATACACTAATGATGAATAATCTGAAAGAGAAATTAAGGAAACACTCCCATTTACCACTGCAACAAAAAGAATAAAATGCCTAGGAATAAACCTACCTAGGGAGACAAAAACCCTGTATGCCAAAAACTATGAGACACTGATGAAAGAAATCAAAGACGATACAAACAGTTGAAGAGATATACTATGTTCTTGGATTGGAAGAATCAATATTCTGAAAATGACTACATTACCCAAAGCAATCTACAGATTCAGTGCTATCCCTAACATATTACCACTGGCATTTTTTACAAAACTAGAACAAAAAACCTTAAAATTTGTATGGAGACACAAAAGACCATGAATAGCCAAAGCAGTCTTGAGGGAAAAAAACGGAGCTGGAGGAATCAGACTTCCTGACTTCAGATGATACTACAAACTTACAGTAATCAAGAAAGTATGGTACAGGCACAAAAAGAGAAATATAGATCAATGGAACAGGATAGAAAGCCCAGAGATAAACCCACGCACCTCTGGTCAACTAATCTATGACAAAGGAGCCAAGGATATACACTCTCTTCAATAAGTGGTGCTGAGAAAACTGGACAGCTACATGTAAAAGAATGAAATTAGAACAGTCCCTAACACCATACACAAAAATAAACTAAAAATGGATTAGAGACCTAAATGTAAGACCGGACACTATAAAACTCTTAGAGGAAAACTTAGGAAGAACACTGACTTAAATCACAGCAAGATCTTTTTTGATCCAACAGCTCATGCAGCTCAATATTAAAAAAACAAACAACCCAATCCAAAAATGGGCAGAAGATCTAAATAGACATTTCTCCAAAGAAGATATATGGATGGCCAAGAAGTACATGAAAAGCTGCTCAACAACACTAATTATTAGAGAAATGTAAATCAAAACTACAATGAGGTATCACCTCACACCAGTTAGAATGGGCATCATCAGAAAATCTACAAACAACAAATGCTGGAGAGGGTGTGGAGAAAAAGGAACCCTCTTGCACTGTTGGGGGGAATATAAATTGATACAGCCACTATGGAGAACATTAATGAGGTCCCTTAAAAAACTAAAAATAGCATAACCATATGACCCTGCAATCCCACTACTGGGCATATACCCAGAGAAAACCATAATTCACAAAGCTACATGCACCACAATGTTCACTGCAACACTACTTTCAATAGCCAGGTCATGGAAACAACCTAAATGCTCATCGACAGGTGAACGGATAAAGAAGGTGTGGTACATATATACAATGGAATATTACTCAGCCACAAAAAGGAACGAAATCGGGTCATTTGCAGAGAAATGGATGGATCTAGAGACTGTCATACAGAGTGAGGTAAGTCAAAAAGAGAAAAACAAATATTGTATATTAAGGCATATATGTGGAATCTAGAAAAATAGTAGAGATGAACTGGTTTGCAGGGCAGAAATAGAGATGTAGATGTACAAAACAGATGTGTGGACACCAGCGGGAAAGGGGGCTGGGATGAACTGGGAGAGTAGGATTGACATATATACACTAATATGTATAAAATGGATAACTAATAAGAAAAAAATAAAATGAAATGATAAAAAAAGCAAAGTGGATATGCTATATGTCTGTATATATATCCCCATATCCCATCCCTCCCACCATCCCTATCCCACCACTCTAAGTTGTCACAGAGCACTGAGCTGATCTCCTTGTGCTATGAAGCTGCTTCCTGCTACCTATTTTACATTTAGTAGTGTATATATGTCAATTCTACTCTCTCACCTCGTCCCAGCTTACCCTTCCCCCTCCCTGTGTCCTCAGGTCTATTCTCTAAGTCTGCATCTTTATTCCTGTCCTGACCCTATGTTGCTCAGAACATTTTTTCTTATTTTTTGTAGATTCCATATATATGTGATAGCATACGCTATTTGTTTTTCTCTCTCTGACTTACTTCACTCTGTATGACAGATTCTATGTACATCCACCTCACTACAAAAAACTCATTTTCATTTCTTTTTATGGTTGAGTAATATTCCATTGTATATATGTGCCACATGTTCTTTATCCATTCATCTGTCGATCGACACTTAGTGGACACTTTGGTTGCTTCCATGTCTTTGCTATTGTAAATAGTGTTGCAATGAACATTGTGGTACATGCCTCTTTTTGAATTATGGTTTTCTCGGGGTATATGCCCAGTAGTGGGATTGCTGGGTCATATAGTATTTCTATTTTTAGTTTTTTAAGGAACCTCCATATTGTTCTTTATAGTGGCTGTATCAATTTACATTCTCACCAACAGTGCAAGAGGGTTCTATTTTTTCCACACGCTCTCCGTCACTTACTATTTGTAGAGTCTTTGATGATGGCCATTCTGACTGGTGTGAGGTGAGACCTCATTGTTGTTTTGATTTGCATGTCTCTAATTATTAGTGAGGTTGAGCATCCTTTCATGTATTTGTTGGCAATCTATATCTTCTTTGGAGAAATGTCTATTTAGACCTTCTGCCCATTTTTGGATTGGGTTGTTTGTTTTTCTGATGCTGAGCTGAATGTGCTGCTTATATAGTTTAGAGGTTAATCTTTTGTCAGTTGCTTCATTTACAAATATTTTCTCTCATTCTGAGGGTTGTCTTTTCATCTTATTTGTGGTTTCCTTTGCTGTGCAAAAGCTTTTAAGTTTCATTAGGTCCCATTTCTTTATTTTTGTTTTTATTTCCATTACTCTAGGGGGTGGGTCAAAAAGGATCTTGCTGTGATTTATGTCATAGAGTGTTCTGCCTATGTTTTCCTCTAAGAGTTTTATAGTGTCTGGCCTTACATTTAGGTCTTTAATCCATTTTGAGCTTATTTTTGTGTATGGTGTTAGGGTGTGTTCTAATTTCATTCTTTTACATGTAGCTGTCCAGGTTTCCTGGCATCACTTACTGAAGAGGCTGTCTTTTCTCCATTGTATTTTCTTGCCTCCTTTATCAAAGATAAGGTGATGATAATGTGTGTTGGCTTATCTCTCGGCTTTCTATCCTCTTCCATTGATCTATATTTCTGTTTTTGTGCCAATATCACACTGTCTTGATTACTGTATCTTTGTAGTTTTGTCTGAAGGCAGGGAGCCTAATTCCTCCAGCTCCGTTTTTCTTTCTCAAGATTACATTGGCTATTCAGGGTCTTTTGGGTTTCCATACAAATTGTAAACATTTTTGTTCTAGTTCTGTGCAAAATGCCATTTGTAGTTTGGTAGGGATTACAATGAATCTGTGGATTGCTTTGGGTAGTATAGTCATTTTCACAATGTGGATTTTTCCAATCCAAGAACATGGTGTATCTCTTCATCTGTTTGTATCATCTTTAATTTCTTTTTTTTGTGTGGTATGCGGGACTCTTACTGTTGTGGCCTCTCCCATTGCAGAGCACAGGTTCCGGTTGCGCAGGCCCAGCAGCCATGGCTCACGGGCCCAGCCGCTCTGCAGCATGTGGGATCTTCCTGGACTGGGGCACGAACTCGTGTCCCCCGCACCGCCAGGTGGACTCTCAACCACTGCGCCACCAGGGAAGCCCTTTAATTTCTTTTATCAGCGTCTTATAGTTTTCTGCATACAGGTCTTTTGTCTCTTTAGGTAGGTTTATTCCTAGGTATTTTATTCTTTTTATTGCAATGGTAAATGGGAGTGTTTCCTTAATTTCTCTTTCAGATTTTTCATCGTTAGTGTATAGGAATGCAAGAGATTTCTGTGCATTCATTTTGTATCCAACTACTTTACCGAATTCTTTAATTAGCTCTAGTAGTTTTCTGGTAGCATCCTTAGGATTCACTATGTATATTACCATGTCAAACAGTGACAGCTTTACTTCTTCTTTTCTGATTTGGATTCCTTTTATTTCGTTTTCTTCTCAGATTGCCATGGCTAACACTTCCAAAACTATGTTGAATAAAGGTGGTGAGAGTGGGCAACCTTGTCTTGTTCCTGATCTTAGAGGAAATTATTTCTGTTTTTCACCACTGAGAATGATGTGGGCTGTGGCTTTGTCGTATATGGCCTTTATGATGTTGAGGTAGGTTCCCTCTATGCCCACTTTCTGGATATTTTTTATCATAAATGGGTGTTGAATTTGGTCAAAAGCTTATTCTGCTTTTAGTGAAATTATCATATGGGTTTTCTCCTTCAATTGGTTAATATGGTGTATCACATTGATTGATTTGCATATATTGAAGAATCCTTGCTTTCCTGAGATAAACCCCACTTGATCATGATATAAGGTCCTTTTAATGTGCTGTTGGATTCTGTTTGCTAGTACTTTGTTGAGGATTTTTGCTTCTATGTTCTTCAGTGATATTGGCCTGTAATTATATTTTTTTGTAACATCTTCGCCTAGTTTTGGTATCAGGGTGATGGTGACCTCATAGAATGAGTTTGGGAGTTCTCCTCCCTCTGCTATATTTTGGAAGACTTTAAGGAGGATAGGTGTTAGCTCTTCTCTAAACGTTTGATAGAATTCACCTGTGAAGACTTCTGTTCCCCGGATTTTGTTTGTTGGAAGATTTTTAATCACAGTTTCAATTTCAGTGCTTGTAATTGGTCTGTTCATATTTTCTATTTCTTCCTGGTTCAGTCTTGGAAGGTTGTACTTTTCTAAGAGTTTGTCCATTTCTTCCAGGCTGTCCATTTTATTGACATAGAGTTCCTTGTAGTAGTCTCCTGTGATCATTCTCCTTTTACATTTCTAATTCTATTGATTTGAGGCTTCTCCCTTTTTTTCTTGATGAGTCTGGCTAAAAGTTTATTAATTTTGTTTATCTTCTCAAAGAACCAGCTTTTAGTTTTATTGAACTTTGCTATTGTTTTCTTCATTTCTTTTTCATATATTTCTGATCTGATCTTTATGATTTCTTCCCTTCTACTAACTTTGAGGTTCTTTGTTGTTCTTCTTCCTTCTCTAATTGCCTTAGGTGTAAGTTTAGTTTATTTATTTGAGATTTTTCTTGTTTCCTGAGGTAGGATTTTATTCTGTAAACTTCCCTTTTATAGCTGCTTTTACTGTATCCCATAGGCTTTGGGTCATCGCAGTTTCATTGTCATTTGATTCTAGGTATTTTTTTTTTTATCTCCTCTTTGATTTCTTCAGCGATCTCTTGGTTATTTAGTAGTGTATAGTTTAGCCTTCATTTGCTGTATTTTTTACAGATTTTCTCCTGTAATTGATATCTAGTCTCATAGTTTTGTGGTTGGAAAAGATACTTCATACAATCTCAATTTTCTTAAATTTACTGAAGCTTTATTTGTGACCCAAGATATGATCTATCCTGGAGAATGTTCCATGAGCACTTGAGGAGAAAGTGTATTCTGTTGTTTGTAGATGGAATGTCCTGTAAATATTAATTAAGTCCTTCTGATCTAATTTGTCATTTAAAGCTTGTGTTTCCTTATTTATTTTCATTTTGGATGATCTGTCCATTGGTGTAAGTGAGGTATTAATGTCCCCCACTACTATTTTGTTACTGTCAGTTTCCTCTTTTATAGCTGTTAGCATTTGCCTTATGTATCGAGGTGCTCCTATGTTGGGTGCATAAATATTTACAATTGTTATATCTTCTTCTTGGATCGATCCCTTGATCGTTATGTTTTGTCCGTTTTTTGTCTCTTGTAATAGTCTTTATTTTAAAATCAATTTTGTCTGATATGAGAATTGCTACTCCAGCTTTCTTTTGATTTCCATTTGCATGAAATATCTTTTTCCATCTCCTCACTTTCAGTCTGTATGTGTCCCTAGGTCTGACATGGGTTTCCTGTAGACAGCATATATATGGGTCTTGTTTTTGTATCCATTCAGCCAGTCTGTGTCTTTTGGTTGGAGCATTCAATCCATTTACATTTAAGGTGATTATTGATATGTATGTTCCTATTCCCATTTTCTTAATTGTTTTGGGTTTGTTATTGTAGGTCTTTTCCTTCTCTTGTGTTTCTTGCCTAGAGAATTTCCTTTAGCATTTGTTGTAAAGCTGGTTTGGTGGTGCTGAATTCTCTTAACTTTTGCTTCTCTGTAAAGGTCTTAATTTCTCCATCAAATCTATATGAGATCCTTGCTGTGTAGAGT
>RJWK010007147.1:20464-50739 GCA_004363435.1 Platanista minor
TTTTTTTTTTTTTTTTTTTTTTTTTTTTTTTCTTATGCAGTACGCAGGCCTCTCACTGATGTGGCCTTTCCCGTTGTGGAGCACAGGCTCTGGACGCTCAGGCTCAGCAGCCATGGCTCACGGGCCCAGCCACTCCCTGGCACGTGGGAACTTCCCGGACTGGGGCACAAACCCATGTCCCCTGCATCGCCAGGTGGACTCTCAACCACTGCGCCACCAGGGAAGCCCCTGTATTTAATTTTTGATAATTTTATTAATATGTGTCTTGGCATGTTTCTCCCTGGGGTTATCCTATGAGTCTCTCTGCACTTCTGGGACTTGATTGACTATTTCCTTTCCCAAGCTAGGGAAGTTTTCAACTATAATCTCTTCAAATATTTTCTCAGACTCTTTATTTTTCTCTTCCTCTGGGACCCCTATAATTCTAATGCTGGTGTTTTTAATGTTGTCCCAGATGTCTCTGAGACTATCCTCAATTCTTTTCACTCTTTTTTCTTTATTCTGTTCTGTGACAGTTATTTCCAGTATTTTATCTTCCATGTCACTTATCCATTCTTCTGCCTCAGTTATTCTGGTATTGATTCCTTCTAGAGTATTTTTAATTTCATTTATTGTGTTGTTCATCAGTGTTTGTTTTCTCTTCAGTTCTTCTCTGTCCTTGTTAAACGTTTCTTATATTTTCTCCATTCTATTTCCAATATTTTGGATCATCTTTACTATCATTACTCTGAATTCTTTTTCAGGAGGACTGCCTATTTCCTCTTCATTTGTTTGAACTGGTTGGTTTTTACTTTGCACCTTCATCTGCTGCATATTTCTCTGTCTTCTCATTTTGTTTAACTTTCTCTGTTTGGAGTCTCCTTTTTGCAGGCTGCAGGGTCGTAGTTCCAATTATTTTTGGTGTCTGCCCCCAGTGGGTGAAGTTGGTTCAGTGGCTTATGTAGGCTTCCTGGTAGAGGGGACTGGTGCCTGTGTTCTGGTGGGTGGGGCTGGATCTTGTCTTTCTGGTGGGCACGGCTGCCTCCAGTGGTGTGTTTTGTGGTGTCTCTGAAATTAGTACGACTTTAGGCAGCCTCTCTGCTAATGGGTGGGGTAATGGGTGGGGTTGTGTTCCTGTCTTGCTAGTTGTTTTGCATGGGGCCTCCAGCACTGGAGCTTTCTGGCCGTTGGATGGAGCTGGTCTTAGTGCTGAGACAGAGATCTCTGGGAGATTTCTTGTCAATTGATATTACATGGGACCAGGAGGTCTCTTGTGTTCCAATGTCCTGGACTCGGCTCTCCAACCTTGGAGGCTCAGGCCTGACACTCAGTTGGAGCACCAAGATGCTGCCAGCCACACAGCTTAGAAGAAAAGGAAGAAAAGGAAGAAAATAAACAACAAAAAAAGAAAGCAGATAGAACCCCAAACCCAATGGTAAAAGCAAAACTAAACAGACAAAATCACATGAAGAAACATACACAAACACACTCACAAGAAGAGAAAAAAGGGGAGAAAAGTAAGATAAATAAAAAAATAATAAAATTTAAAATAAAAATTAAAAAACAAAAAACAAAGTAAGAGAGCAACCAAACCAATAAATAAATCCACCAATGATAACAAGCACTAAAAACAAAACTAAAATAAACATAAAACCCAATCAGACACAGAAAGCAAACCCCAAATCTACCGTTGCTCCCAAAATCCACCACCTCAGTTTTGGGAACATTCGTTGGCTATTCAGGTGTTCCACAGATTCAGGGTTTATCAAGTTGATTGTGGGGATTTAATCTGCTGTTCCTGAGGCTGCACAGAGAAATTTCCCTTTCTCTTCTTTGTTCGCACATCTCCTGGGGTTCAGCTTTGGTTTTGGTTTTGGCCCCACCTCTGCATGTAGCTCGCTCTCAGGCATCTGTTCCCCACTCAGACAAGAGGGGGTTAAAGCAGCAGCTGATTAGAGTTCTCTTGCTCACTCAGGCCAGGGAGAGGGAGAGGTATGGTGTCATAATTGGAATGCAGGGCGAGCCTGCTTCAGCAGAGGAGTGACGTTGCAACAGCCTGAGGCATGCCATGTGTTCTCCTGGGGAAGTTGTCCCTGGTTCACGGGACCTTGGCTGTGGTGTGCTGCACAGGCTCCCAGGGGGTTGTAAGTAGTTACCTACACTTGCACACAGGATTCTCGGTGGCTGCAGCAGCCACGTTAGTGGTTCATGCCCATCTCTGGGGTCTGAGCTGACAGCTGCGGCTCATGCTCATCTCTGGAGGTTGCTGAGGTGGTGCTCTGCCATCTCTGGGCACATGGAGCAGGTAGCCCATCTTCTCGCACAGCCTGAAACAATGGTCTCTTGCTTCTCTGCCAGGTTCAGATTTTTTCCCAGACTCCCTCCTGGCAAGCTGTGGTGCTCTAGCCCCCTGTGGTCATGCAGCCAACCCCAGTCCTCTCCCTGGGATCTGATCTCCGAAGCCCAAGCCTCAGCTCTCAGCCCCCACCCGTCCCAGTGGGTGAGCAGACAGCCCTCTCAGGCTGGTGAGTGCTGGTCCGCATCAACCCTCTGTGCGGGAATCTCTCCACTTTGCCCTCCACACCCCTGTTGCTGTGCTCTCCTCCACTACTCTGAAGCGTCACCCCTGCCCAACCCCTGTTCCCACCAGTGAAGGGGCTTCCTAGTGTGTGTAAACTTTTCCTCCTTCACAGCTCCCTTCCAGAGGTGCAAGTCCTGTCCCTATTCTTTTGTCTCGTTTTTTCTTTTTTCTTTTGCCCTACCCATATACGTGGGGAGTTTCTTGCCTTTTGGGAAGTCTGAGGTTTTCTGCCAGCGTTCAGTAGGTGTTCTGTAGGAGTTGTTCCACGTGTAGATGTATTTCTGATGTATTTGTGGGCAGGAAGATGTTCTCCACATCTCACTCTTCTGCCATCTTGAAGGTATCCTGGAGACTATGCTCATTTTTAAGATTATCATTAAAAAGATATAATTATTAAAACGTATTTTTAGATAGAAATTATCTTCAAGTATATTTACATGAACTCACCACAGATTTGTACAAATTTTAATTTGAGAAACACTGATGTATAGAAAATTACCTTGTTCAAGAAATAGCTGTCCAGATAGATTTGTGTTTCCTTTTCCATTGTGTACAGTTAATGCCGGGAATAGGCCATTCAGCCAAGGACTCTGTATTCCAAGTGCCCTTGTGATTAGATGCTATTATGTTTCTCACCAAAGAAATATTAGTAGAAATGATGTTACTGTGTAGCAGAGAATTTAACTTTGCTCAAAGAAAGGTCTAGTCTTTGCCCTTGGCTCCTAAGAGATAATTGCTAAACCCTTGGCATGCCCTACCTTATAAATGTTCCTCTGTTTACCTGAGGGCTTCAGGCCATGCCAGATAGTCTAACTATGTGATTTAGCATGAAGTCTTTAGTTCACATTACATGAGCTTGACCACTGGAGGTGGAAAGGTGGTTGGAACTGAGGTCAACCATGTAGGCAGTCAACCAGGTCTTGTGATATGCTCCAATAAAAACTCTAGACACTAAGGCTTGGGTGAGCTAACATGGTGGCATATTGTCACACATCCTTGCTGGGAAGTTAGCATTGTACATGACTCCACTGGAAGAGGACAAACAGAAGATCCACACATGGAACTTTCCTAGACTCTGCCCAGTAGTGTCTTCCCTTGACTATATTTAATTTCTATCCTTTCCCTGTAATAAACCATAACCGTGAATGTAAAGGCTTTCAATGAGTTCTATGAATCCTTCTAGCAGATTGTTGACTCTGAGGATAACCTGAGGGCTGCAAAACTCTTCAGGTGTTGTCAGAAGTGAGGGTGTTTTAGTGGACTATTCCCCAGCCTCACTGTCAATTTCTGGCTAAGGAGTATAAGAAATGTGTTTACCTTCTCTAAGCTTAGAGCCTGTTAACAAACTTGATCCAAAGTATTTTTGACCCTAAGGGCAGATAGATCTTTAAGATGAAAGGAGTCTGGTCCATGAACCAGGCTTGTGGGCAATTAGTGGGAATTCTGCCCACTGACCAGGAACATCCAAATGACATTGTTTCATGAGCATAAAGTGAACTTCTATTTATTTAATTGAAATTATTGCCGATATTATAACAGTATTGTCATAACTAATATACTCCTTATCAAGGTTTTAATATTTCTTTGATTGAGACACATTCTTTGAAAAAATGATATAAGTTTAAACAAAAAGTAAACAAACTTGTTGCAGACATATCAAATAGTGTCTGTTACTATAATATGTCGACTTTGGAATCCATATTTTCTTGACTCTTTATGTCCAGAGTTCTGGTAGATGCATTTAGGGGTATTTTGGGTAGCAAAAATATTTTACTAGTAGTGACTATTCTACTCACGTGAAAACTATAACTTTCTTATCACTTATTTCTTTCAATTATAAATATACCTTCACATTAAATTATAATATGAATGAGCAAACATTATTATCTCTACATCTTCTATAAATTATTTTAAAAGAACATAATATTTTGAAATTTATTTAAAGACACCAAACCAAAAAAAAAAAAAAAAAAAATTTAAGACATTAAAATTGTCTGTCCACAACTTGGAATTTAATTCTACTTCATTGTTTCATTATTTCAACCAGTATCAATTGCCACTTAATTTACCCTAGCTCTGTTTTCCTCTTATTCCTATTAGAATTTCCTTTGAAGTTTCCTGGCCATTGAAATGCAGCCCCAGGTTTTGGCCTCTATGTAGCCAGTAGTGTTTCAGATGTCAATACAACAGGCTGTGAAACAGAGTTTTATTAGCCTGAGAAAGTTGATTTATTAGCTTGCCTTCTAACAAGTTTGAACATTCAATAGCTGCTAAAAATCTGCAAATAAAATAATACCGCTCTCTACACTAAACCTTTAAATATTTTTTTAACTCAATATGTTCAAAAAGTAGCTTCCTCATACAATGTTTCAAGCTTTTATATTAATTATTGACTATTAGAAGATGATAAATAGATAACAAGAGGAATTCTTTTATATCTATAGTTAGAATTATGAATATGCTTTGGTCTTATTGGTTTATTTAAAAATCAATTCAAAATTGTCAATAGATGTCCATTCACTTGATGGTATAACATTTTGCTAGGCTTAAGAAATAATAAGCAATATATATCAAATGAAAATGGGCAATCTACTTTCCGTGGTTCCCTTTTACAGTCGAGTTATTTAATAGGAATTTAGAAAAGTGAACTTAGGAAACAAAGAAAACTTCCTAAGCGAGTAACATAAAAATGTTTTTTATTTCCACATCTCATTTAAATATGACATACAATCTTAGTTGAGAATTTCATGTTTTCACTAGATTTTGTGAAGACAGAGGCACTGTATCTATCTATCTATCTATCTATCTATCTATCTATCTATCATCTATCTATCTATAAGATCTGAAAACAATTCAAGCTTTTTGGATCAATTCTTTTGAAAATATGCTGTCATGAAAATTTCATTCATTTAGAAATTCTTGCCCATACTGATATTGCACCAAATTATTGATGTGTACCCTATAAAATTTTGACTAGGGAGAAATATAATTCAAACACTTTTAAAATTCTTTTTGTTTCCTTGTAACTTTTCTCTCTTACAATGTTTGTTCATGTCAATGAGAAAGAATGGCCTGAAGCTTTTTACATTCATAGCCAAGTCAAGAATCACCTAAAATACACTTTAATAATAACATGATTCTCCCAAATCCAACCCTGCTTTTTTTAAAATTAATTTTTATAGGTGTATAGTTGATTTACAATGTTGTGTTAGTTTCTGCTGTACAGCAACGTGAATCAGTTATACATATACATATACCCACTCTTTTTTAGATTCTACCCCCTATAGGTCATTACAGAGTACTGAGTAGAGCTCCCTGTGCTATACAGTAGGTTTTTATTAGTTATCTATTTTCTATATAGTAGTCTATATATGTCAATCCCAATCTCCCAATGCTTTGGGACCAACCCTGTCTTTTAATAATATTGATTCTGGATCAACACTTCCATTTTCCTCAGGATCACTCATGGACCCATATGTGCCCACTTATATTGTAGTGATTCCCTTGAGACTCCTATTTTTACTATTTTTCATTTCAAAACCTTGTTACTGTATGTAGTTAAACCAGCAATGTTTGTGTTTACTGTCTCATCACCACAATTCTCCTGATTTCCTTTCCTTCATGTACCCTCATTCTTTCAACTAGTTCCTTATCTTGGTATACGCATGTGGCTGTGTGCTTTCCAGTCTAAAGTACGACTTCACAATAGCAATTTTACCACGACTCCTCTTCTACATGTGGGATCCATTCCACTGCTTCCTAAGGAGCTGTTAGGAGCTAAACTTTCCTCTTTGTACTCTACTCTCAGTGTTTCCCCAAAAGGCTGAGAGGCGGGGGGATGTACCAAGGAAGCCAAAAACCAGGAAAGGCATTAACATTGGTACAAAATGGAGGTAGTAGTAATAGGAGTTGACTTGTGTTGGAAGATGTGCAGATACTCATACATGTTTTATTCCATGTCTTGCTCCAGTTCTGCATTTCTCAGGAATGTATTTCAAAATATCTGCAGATGTTATTGAATACCTCTGACAAAATATGTAAAGATATTAGAAGGCCAATATAGACTGACCCTTAGCCCAGATAACATAACCAAACTTTTAAAAAAGATGTTATGCTTTCTGACCTTTACTTTCTCATCATCCATCCTCTCCTTCAATAATGAAGAGTTCCATCAGATGATTTCATTGACTTTCTATAGCTAAGATGATTAAGAATGAAGATCTTTGTCCTAGCTGCTATCCACAGTCTGTGACTCTACTGAGCATCCTCTCCTTTTACCTATTGGCTTGTAGGAAGAAACCAGGTTTTTCTATTTTTTTTTAATTATTTGTTACCACTTCTTTGTTTCCTCTGTCAGCTTCTCTTCTTATATTTATTTGTTCAGAGTTCCATCTGTGATACATTTCTGATGATTCATACTTGTTCTATAATATTTTGTCCATGCCTCTGGCTCTATACTACTGATACATGTGTGACATCTAATGTATATTTCCAACTCAGGTTGAGCTAAAAATGTATACATCAAGATACCCCTTAGATAATTTCACCTGAAAGTTTCCTCAAAATTTAACTTCAATGTGCCTAAAATTAAACTCCTTATCCTTTCTGCCAGATTTGCTTTTACTGCTATAGTGCCTATCCTGTTGATGATGTTCACAAAGTGGATGACATCCACTTTGATCAGATATCCAGGGGCATTATGCTAAGTGAGATAAGCCCGTTACAAAAGGACAAATACTGTATAATTCCACTCATATGAAGAAGCTAATGTAGTCAAATCATAGAAACAGAAAGGGCTGGTGGTAGGGGGAGAGGGGGAATTAATGTTTAATTAGTATAGTTTAAGTTTTGCAAGGTGAAAAACTTTCAGAGATGTGTTGCACAACAATGTGGATATACTTAACAATATTGAACTATACACTTGAAAATAGATAAGAGAGTAAATTTAATGCTATATGTATTTTACCACAATAAAAAATTAATAAGTGAATAACTGGAAAATTTAGAACTAAATGCTTAAAAATAGAAGACACTCATATTTACACATATATTTTATCTGTCTAGACATATAGAAGTCAGCCTAGAAGCCATAATCCTGACCTTATTTGAACACTTTAATTTGGAATAAGTGTAAGAGATGCTTAGGTACCAGGCCTATGTTCATAAATCCCCTTTTCACTTTATAAGAAAACCATGGATTAGTTTTCTAACAACTTTCCCTTCGTTATTATAGTAAGCTAAATAATAGCTTACAAAAATGTCAAGTCCTAATTCCTTTAAATGTTACCCTACTTTGAAAATGGGATTTCAAAGATGTGATTACATTAAGAATTTTGAGATGAGGAGATTATCCTAGTTTAGCCTGGTGAACTTTAAATGGAATCATGAGTGTCCGTCTCAGAAAAGGTTCAGAAGGAGATCTGACAGCACGCACAGAGAAGACAATATGAAGTCAGAAAAGAGTGATGTCCCCAAGAGCTAAAAATGCTGGCAGCCACCAAAAGCTCAAAGAGACAAGGAATGGATCCTCCCCACGAGCTTCTGTAAGGAGTGTGGCCCTACTGGCATCTTGATTTTAGCCCATTAACACTGATTTCTTACTTCTGGCCTACAGAAATGTGAGAAAATAAATTTAAATGTTTTAAGCTTACCCAGTCTGTGGTAATTTGTTACAGAAGCTACAGGAAAATAATACAGCTGCTAACTTCATAGGTACATGAGTTGTGCTTTGAATGCAAACAAACAAGTAAAAGCCATAAAATAAATGATACAGACTGAGTCAAAAAGAGCTAAGAAAGAAAGAAATTAAGAACTAAGAACCCAAGGGATATGGTTAGTATCTGAGAGAGTAATTTGGTTATAGTATTAAGTATGCAGTAATTTGTGTTTGGCTAAAGGAAAATTAATTTCCAGGGTTTTCATACTAGCATGCGTAAATGCTCAATTATCATTTTAAAAAACATGAGAGCAACAAGAGAAGTAATTGAAGTGAATGGATAATTATTAATACAGTTTAAAAAGTTGCTAAACTTATTGCTATGAATCTAACAGCATGAGTCACTTACAGTCTCCAAGATTTTCTTAAAATAGAGACCATGAATGAAGTTGCTGAAAAGGATATATATATATAAGCACACACTATATATCATATTGCAATTTTTAAAAGAGATCAGAAGTATAGTCCTTAAGAGCAGATAGTCTGGTACTAAAATTCCTCTGTCTAAATCCCAGTTCTGTTATTTACCAGCTGTGTGAACTTGGGTAAATTATTTCACCTTTCTGTGCCTTGATTTATTCAATCTGTAAACTAGTGATAAAAATAGACTTCATTGGGTTCTCTGTGAATTAATTGGGTTGATATTTGTATAATACTTAGAACTATGCCAGGCATTTAGTTCTTTAAAAATGCCTGTTAATAAATAAACAAGAGAGACTAAAGTATTCCATTACCACTCAGGGCATAACCTAAATTTGTGATTTTTAAGACACACTGATGATTTTAAGAAGCTTTACCAATTTTATAAAAGTCTTAGTCTGTTCTGACTATTATAACAAAAATACCACAGACTGCATGGCTTAAATAACAAACATTTATTTCTCACAGATCTGGAGGCTGGGAAGTCCAAGATCAAAGCACAGACAGTTTCAGTCTGATGAGAGTCTGCATACTTGTGCACAGAAGACTGTCTTCTCCCTGTTTCATCGCATGGTAGAAGGGGTGAGGGAGCCCTTTGGGGCCTCTTTTATCAGGGCACTAATCCCATTCATAAGGGCTCCACCCTCAAGACCTAATCACCTCCCAAAAGGCACACCTCCAAATACCATCACTTTGTGGACTGGGTTTCAACAAAAGAATTTGGTGGAACACAAGCATTCAGTCAATAGCAATAAAAAGCTGCTAGGGCTTCCCTGGTGGCGCAGTGGTTGAGAGTCCGCTTGCCGATGCAGGGGACACGGGTTCGTGCCCCGGTCTGGGAAGATCCCACATGCCGCCAAGCGGCTGGGCACGTGAGCCATGGCCGCTGAGCCTGCGCGTCGGGAGGCTGTGCTCTGCAACGTGAGAGGCCACAACAGTGAGAGGCCCACATACTGAAAAAAAAAAAAAAAAAAGCTGCTAGTTTTAGAAAACTAAAAGAAAAATAAAATAATACTCCCATATTAAAGCTATGTTTAGGAGTAACTTGTTTCAGAAATGTTAACATAGAAAACAAATATTTAAAACAGGAAATAGCCTGATCAGGGCATGCATGCCTCAGGATGGTATTGGAGAACTATAGATGAATCATGACCTTGGACTCTCCTTTCTTTAGAATCCACGTAGGCAACTTTACTTTTATTGAGATATTCTTCCTTTGTAAATGGCAATTCGATTGAAAATGTCATAGCCATCTTTTACATTGATCTATTTTCAAAGTTTTTTTTAAATTAACATTTCTGAATAGACAGGTAAATCTCTTATGTGCTGATTTTAACAATTCATCTTTTGGAAAGCTAGCATGTTTCTAATTTTTAGGTATACTTTTCTGTAACCCCTGTATTCAACATGACTAACATAAATGTTCAGGAATTTAATTTACTGTAGAAAGTGAGTTAACCTAATAAATCATTCATTGTATTTTCTTTCTATTCAATCTCACCCTTCAGTCATCATGGGACAATAGACATTATGATTTTAGCAACTGCTGTATTGGGAAACTTAATTGTGGCTTTGTTATAGCAAGTGCCAATTATATCTGATTGTGTATAGGAACTTTTGCCAGGGGAAAGTGGCATTAATTTTTAAATCTCTCTGAACAATGAGTATATCATTGTCTTCAGCAATGTTTAAAGTTACTTTTTACTCTTCTAAAATCAAAGTATTTGGATCAAAGGTGAAAATTAAACTTTCAAGCGATGATAAACACATATATTTCTTGTTACCAGCACATGCATTTGCATTCCTAAATTATACATCATTTGCTTTCTCTGGAATGTTCTCTCAAACCCTCTTAATTTATTAAGATCCTACTCTTATTTCAAGGCTCAGCTAGGAGCCATCATCATCATCATCAATATTTTCCAACCACTTTCACCCAAATAGAGCTCTATTATTTGAATCATTTTGCACATGAGGTCATAAAAATTTTAAAGTTGAAAAAGAACTTAAAGCACAAGTAGATATAACTTTATATGGGAGAAATCCAGGTCCCAGAGGAGTTAAGTGGCTTCCCCTCTGCAACAAGATGCTTAGCGTACACACACACAAAATTAGAGTTCCTGGCTGCAATTTATTATTAAAATAGTAGTTTTTATATTGTATATTTGTGTTTTTAGGGGTCCATGAAAATCAGTCAGGTACTGCTGAAGAGGTCAATGATGTTGTTGAATGACCAAGGCTTAGTTTCCCACATGATACTTCAAACTGATTTCAAACTAGAGTGCAAGGATCATTTTAATTTGTATTGTTTACATGAGTTTCAGTTAGAAGAAATGGTCTTATTGTTAAAAAATAAACTACTACATTGAAATTTTGCTCTTTTCCATGTACTTTTTCCTTTGTGCTGCTGTCTAGCTATCATTTATATATCCGTTCATCCATCCATCTATCTGTATGAGTAGATAAGAAATGTGTATTTCCTGTCACAGGATTTTAATGTTACTGTCTTCAAAGGGAATCACAATGCCTTATATCATCTCCCACCTACCCAGTTGATTCACAACTGCCTAGAATAAACTATGTATTCAGTATAATTTCTGATATTGATGATAATGAGAGTAATGAAATCAGCTGAAGTTGAAACAGTATGTAAATTTTATATATATCTACATTTGACATAACTGACATCAACATTAATTAATGAAATTAATGATTCATTAAATGAAATCAAATATCAGAGAAACATGTCTTATAAAGCAGAGTACAATAAGCATATGCTCAACTATATTAAAGGCAGTTTAAGGTCACCTTAATAAATAACATTCTATCTAGTGTACCTATTCAGCTTTAAATTATAACTCTAGAAATTAAACATAACGATAATGAAAAATTAACTTCTGTGGGTATTGAAATAACAGAGTCATATTTATAAGGTGGCCTTTTGAAAATGTGTGCATGTAACTTTGTCATCTGTCTATAATGAAGGGACTAAAACTTACAATAGCTGATATAAAATTTCTATTTCTATCTCACATAATATTGAAGGAATACATAGTTAGCCCAGCAATAATGGGTAGCTGTTTCATTTCTCATTACATGGATTTTATCTTTGGATCCATGGCTCTTCCAGGTCCTAACATAATTTTTGGGTCTCAGCAAGTAAGGAAGGGATAAATGTACAAAAAAATGTTCAACCATGTTTCTATTAAGAAAATGCAGGGTCAGCTTCAGGTCTGTGCCACCGAGGCAGATTCCAAGGACCCCAGACTTAGAAGAGCCTCATGCTTGAGTTAATGCTCTATTGTCATGATCTTGAAATTATTAATTTTTAAAAAGGCTCCTGCATTTTCACTTTGCATTGAACCCTGAAAATTTGTAGCTGTCCTTGTTAGATTGACCCAGACACATTACTTCTTTTCATCTCATGTTTGCCAGAATTTGGTCATGTGACCACAACTAGTCCCAAGAAATGCTAAGGAACGTACTATCTTGCTGGCAGCCAATGCCTGCTAAAACTCAGGAGTTCTAATATTAAAAGAAGAAAAGAATACTGCTGTAAATGGTATTATTTCATTCTTTTTTATGATTGTGTAATATTCCATTGTATATATATTTACCACATCATCTTTATCCATTCATCTGTTGATGGACACTTAGGTTGTTTCCCTGTCTTGGCTATTGTAAATAAGTGCTGAAATGAACATTGGGGTCCCCATGTCTTTTTGAATTAGAGCTTTTGTCTTTTCTGGCTAGATTATCATATTAAGTGAAGTAAGTCAGACAGAGAAAAGGCAAATATTATATGATATCTCTTATATGTGGAATCTAAAAAATAGTACACATGAACTTATTTACGAAGCAGAAACAGACTCACAGACGTAGAAAACAAACTATGGTTACCAAAGGGGAAGGAGGGGAGAAGTAAATTGGGAGTATGAGATTAACAGGTACACACTACTATATATAAAATAGATAAGCAAGCATTTACTGTATAGCACAGGGAACTATATTCAATATCTTGTAATAAACTATAGTGGAAAAGAAGCAAAAAAGAATATAAACATATGCATATATATGTATAACCAAATCACTGCTGTACACCTGAAACTAATACAATATTGTAAATCAACTATACTTTAAATTAAAAAGGAAAGGATGAATATTACTTATATCTAGTGAATTCAACCACACTGTCTGCATTTTCCTTTTCATTCCCAGAACATAACAATAGGACAGGCACATGGTTGGTGCTTGGCATTTTGTTGTTGTTGTTGAATAAATGAACATGTGGATCAATAACTGAATCAACAAAACAGAAACAAACTTAAACATTTCAACTTTAGGTAAATGCATGCATGCCATCAAGGCCATTAAGAAAATGAGACTGCTCCAATCTAATAATATTAATATATCAGGTAAACATTTCCAAAGATTAGAAAATACTTCCAAAATTTTGGCTCATGATGAGCAAAAGTAGATAAGTAGTAGTCCTGTGAAGTTTTAGTTTTATAAGTATAAATCATATTTGATCAAACCATATGTTACAGAGGTTTAAAATCTCATGTTCTCTAATCACTATGTTCTATCACTCCTGGAAAAAGAAGTCTTAATTCAGACACATTTGGATGTCCTAACTTCCTCTTTGTAACCACCTTAACTAAGAGAAATATGTTTTTTAAAAAGAGGGTTAACATGAGCTAGTGGCTGCTGTTTTGGACAGCATAGCATTTGGCTGGCAAGTAGGAGATAGGAGAAAAATACCTTTATATTTGACATGTGAAGCCCCATTAGAGGATTAATAAAGCACAGAGATGGTTTTATATAAAGAAGAGAATTTTTTTAATTAACTTGTTTTAAAAAAATTCAAATAAACTTGCTCTTGACAAAATAAAAAGTAAATATAAATAAATAAATAAATAAGAAGGTTAGAACAATTGCTATGTGATGCTAGGTACCCAAATGTAGGGTGATGCTCATAAAAATCATTTAAACACAAAAATTATAGCAATATAAGGTCAGTATAGAGCAAAAGAATCTTATGTGCCAAAACAATCACTATGTTTTATACGCTATTACAATAGCATAAGGTAGCCAACGGTCATTTTGATTACTTAGCGTACTTGTACGTGAAATTTAGAAAAAGTTTCATCAAAGAATTACAGCAAAATTGTAGCAAAATTACAGTGAGGAAATAAGCAGAGTGTAAAGTTTGCATTTCACATAAAAAAACTAGTTCCTGCTAAGTTACTGAATAAATGAAGAATTTCTATAAATTTTTGTAGATTGTAAATTTTGTGCCCACTACTTAAAAAAATACATTAAAGTAGTTAAATATTCAATCAGAGGATGCAGTGGAGAAAAAATAATGCATAGGATGTGTTACTATATTAAAATGAAAGCTGAACAAAAAATTTTAAAAGTCCTAAGATAGAATGAATCAAAAAAGAGATACATTTATTTCTCTCTTATGGAACGTGTAGGATCTGCTTAAAGAACTCATTTCAGGAATAGTTAGTGGCTCTGTCATCCTTGAAACATGATTTTCCAGGCAGCTCCATTCATGGTCACTCACAAGCAAGGAGGAAAGTAAGAATGCGCTCAGATCAAGTTTCTTTTAAGCAATTGGGAGGGAGTTGTCAATATGATTTCCATTCACATTTCACTGGTGAGAATTTAGACACATAGCCATGCTTACTTACAAGTGAGGCCAAGAAATATAATCTAGCTGGGAAGCTTTGTACCTAGGGGAAAGGAGAAGACATATTTGAAGGAATAAACAAATATTGTAACAATACTTCCCAGGATACATTATCTAATTTTTGAGAGTTTTGTTTGAAAATGATTTACACTTGTGAAATTTCTAGTAATACACTGAATGTCCTATAGGATTATGATTTCTGAAACAGCTTTTATTTAGAGCAGATATAAACTTGCAGAGAAATTACAAAGACAGAGCAGTGCTCCACTCTGTTTCCCCTATTATTAACATTTTATATTAATATGGTACCTTTTTATAATTTTAAAGTATTATATTAATAACTTTATTATTAACTGAAGTCTCTATTCAGCTTTCTTTAGTTTTTAGCCTAGTGACTTTTGTTCATTGCTGTTTCATAAGAAATAGTTGACTTTTTAATATTTACCTCGTATCCTTGCTCTGTTAGTTGATAGGGCCTAGCAACAAGGACAACTCTGTGATAATGGCCATACCTAGTGCCCAGATTTTGATTTCTAATGTCATTCTCCAGTAGAAGGAACCAGAGCCCTTTGAAGAAATGGCTGATTCTAGGACCAGGATAGGAAATATACATGAGCTGGAATCATCTCATGGAGACAGTGAGTAAGGAGGTGCTCAAAAACAAACAAAAATCCCCAAAACCATTATGATGGGACTACATCAAAGGGACATAGGAGTCAACTTAAAGAGTTTCAATAACAAAAGCTGGAAAATTTGAGCATAAACTAAATTAAGTTGTCGCAGGTTGTAACCCAAAGTATAAAATAAACATCGATGATTGCACACTGATACAAATAAATGGAGAAGAGACATAGCTCCCATGCAGAATTTCAGTTAATTTTTGTAGCCCCTATGCTCTCAAGGAGGTAAAACATAACTACTCACATCTTAAGTGTGGGGGTAAACGCAGTGACTTCCTTCCAAAGAATACAATATGGAAAGGGGAAAAAATAAGGTTACAGAACAGAATTCTGAAAAACACTACTTCAGCTAGGTCATTTAGGCCAACATCTACAGCTATAATTCATGTGGAGAGAATGTACCCTTTATATGACATGGTAAATAGCACTCTGCAGTCTTTTCCCAAAAACACAGAGCCTCAATATAATCACAATAAGAATGTGTGTTCAACTGTTGTTGGATGGAGTATTCTATCAATGTTGATTAGAACAATTTGATTGATATGTCTAGACATAGAATTTTTTTATGTTTATCCTATTTTTTGTTTTCTAACCTTCCTGGATCTGTAGTTTTGTGTCCATCATTGATTTTGGTGAGTTCTTTGCTATTACTACTTCAAATAATTTTTTGTTATTTCTTCTGCTATTCTGATTATCTCTCTGTTAAGGCATTTAAAATTGTTTCATAGTTATACTAGTTTGATAGGGCTGCCATAATAAAGTACCACAGACTAGGTGGCTTAAAGAATAGAAATGTAGTTTCTTATAATTCTGGAGGCTAGAAGTCTGAAATCAAGGTGACCACAGCATTGGTTTCTTCTGAGGCTTCTCTCCTTGGCTAGTAAGTGGCAGTCTTTTCCCACGTCTTCACGTGGTTTTCACTCTGTATCTGTGTCCTAATCTTTCCTTATAAGGACACCAGTCATATTGTATCAGATCCCACCCTCATGATTCTCACTTTATTGTAATTTAATTACCTCTTTAAAGTTCCTGTCTCCAAATACACTCACTTTCTGAGGTACTGGTGGTTTTGGGGTACACAATTCAGCCCATAACAACAGTTCTTGGATATTCTGTTGTGTTCTTGTTTTCATTCTTTTCCTCTTTGATTTCTAGTTAGGGAAATTTTTATTGACCTAACTTTAAGCACATGGATTCTTTGATTTTTTTTTCAACTGGGTACAATCTACTAATAAATATATCGATGGCATTTCTCATTTCAGTCAGGGTGCTTTTGTTTTCAACCATTTCCCCTTGATACTTTATTAGAATGTTTTTCTCTCTGCTTATATTACTAATATGTTTTTGCAGGCTGTCTACATTTTCATTAGAAGCTTTAATGTATTAATTATCTTTATTTTAAATTCCCAGTCAGAAAATTCTAATATCTCTTTATTTTCTCTCTTTGGCATGCCTCGTAATTTTTTATTGAAATGTAGACATATTGTATTGGGTAATAAACACTGAGGTGAATATGCCTTAGTGAAAACTGGCAATGTCTACCTGCCGGTTGGGCTGTTTAATGTTTGCTGGAACTGTAGATGCCAGAGGCTTCAAATTCCTCTATTTCCCTTGTTTTTGTCTCCCCTTTTCACTTTGTTCCCTTAGTATTTCCTCTCAGAAAGAGTCTGCAACTTGCAGCTATTTCAGCTTGATCCATGTTACTATATTGGAGCCCTGTTGGTGTGATGGTAAGTATGGGAGAAAGAGCAGAAGTATTCTATAATTTTATTTTTTGGCTGCGTTGGGTCTTCGTTGCAGTGCACAGGCTTCTCATTGCCATGGCTTCTCTTGTTGCAGAGCACAGGCTCTAGGCATGTGGGCTTCAGTAGCTGTGGCACTCGGCCTTTGTTGCTCCGCAGCATGTGGGATCTTCACAGACCAGGGCTCGAACTTGTGTCCCCTGCAGTGGCAGGTGGATTCTTAACCACTGCGCAACCAGGGAAGTCTCCTAAAATCTTTTGATTAGACGTTAGTCTTTTAGTGGATTCCTGGCTCTGGTCGTGAACAAGTGTTTTTCTTTAGTGGTATAGTTTTCTTGCCACCACTTACACAAGAAAAGAAGTCTACTGGGGACTAGAATAGGCAGAATCCCCTTCCATCAGATGGGATAAGCTCTGGTAAAAGCTTTACACCTGGAGAAAGCTCTGGGCATATTTCACGATGACTTCTCTTCCTCATTCTCTGTCAGATGTGGGTGGTTATCCTTTCTGATCTTCACTATGAGGACCAGTTGGGGTTCCAAAAGGTAAAATTTACAAAAATGGAAGGCAAGCTAAGAATGCCCCCAGGAGATTCTTAACATTGTGCTGGACTAAACTCAGCTTCCAGGAATTCATCAAAATTACTATTTAGATCTTCACACCAGTTTGATTTCAGCAGCTTCTGTTCCAGATAAGAATATCTTGGCTTTTTTTCTCTAGATGCACTTGTTTCTCCAGATATGAGGGTTGAGGTTTGTTCTGCAAACACAGTTCTCTAATAGATTCAATGAAAGTCACTTATTTTAAGTTAGATCCATTTTTTTCTTACTCTGTGGAGAGAAGTGATGACTTCCAACCTCTTTATATGTTAACATTGAATCTGGAAGTCACATTATGAGGTTTTATTTTATATACTAAATGCATTATTATTTTACTGTATTTTATTTTCCTATGAATTTAACATATAAAATTTAATTATGATCATATTTGATTGAGAGGATATTGCATGATTTAATTTTTAAGAGTTTAGAGGACTCCATCAGCTTTCTGTATGAAATTATATGGTTAGTACAGCCAATGTTAAATTATATAAAGTAAACAGGATGGAAGCAAAGCATAGAAAATAAAATTTATGAATTATGGTCAAATTTTATTTGTGTAATTCCACTAACCCTCTCATTACAGATACAAAAGTAAAAGAGTAAAAGCCCCTTCTACCCAACCTTTCTGTTCTGATTTTTTTTTTTTTACCATACTGAGACACTAAAGAGCAGTGATAAGATTAAAAATTCTTTGTATGCTCAAGACTTAACACAGTCTCTGACATATATTAGCAAATATTTATATGATAAATCAATAAGTGATTTAATAAATACTGATAATGAAATGAATCAAATGCAAAAAATAGTAAGCAGTAAACTGGAAAGCGAATGATCATCAAGGCCTTGACACTCTATATTTACCTAAATTAATTTTAAGTATTCAATTAAATTTTGAATAAAAAGTACATGTTAGAATTTCTAAGTTAACAGCAAGTGAGTATTTTATCATTTTAAACTAAATATAGGCTATTAAAATTTGTAAAAATCTTTCTAGGAAAAAACATCACAGATGGTAATGTGGTAAGCTTGATAGTAGAAACTTGTGTGTTTTTTTTCCCCTTATTTCTCTCCTTTTTTTTAACCAGTCCAATATTGATTAATAACAACAAAAATAACAAAACAATATTTGAATTCCTTTAGTGGGGCATCACTCTACAATTTCCTTCTTGTTATTATTTTGCCTTATATGTTTTAATATCCTGGTGAAACTGAATGTATTTGTGATTAGTATACCTGATTTAGATTTTTGCCATTTCAAAAGAAAATAACAGTTACATATAATGCAAATTGATGAGAATACTTTTGTTAGAAAGAGGCATTTATTAAACCATGAATTTAGTATAGGAGATAAGAGCCTACCTGCTAAAGTTGTTTTGTGGAGACAGAGAACATAAAAATGATGTATTTTATTAATTATCTTATTACTTATTAGATTTTTTCTGGCCAAATGAAACAAGACAATTTAACACACTAGAATGTAGAGTTCCTTAACTCAAGAAGATCATAGCAGAATTTTCATAAGTATTATTGAAACAAGACATTTAATACACTCAATACTTCCTTACACCTAATAAGTAAAACTCCTTTTAAGTATTTTAATTTATCTCACGCATTTTACAACAATAATCTGCATTTAAAAGATTTAATATAACATTTTTCACTAGTTTTAATGTTTAGAAGTTTTCTTTTAAAGAAAGATATGCTTTTATATTTATTGAAGCTGTGTATAATTATTATATAAATATTATAGAGACCTGAAAAACCAGAAAATTATTTGGCATGGCTAAATTTTGTTTTAAAAAGTACATAAGTGTTATTATGTTTTTTTAAAATATTGATGCTGCCGGCCTGTCTTTTACCTTAGTAGCCTCAAAGTGGAGGAGGGCTGTCCACTACAAAAAATAGCATATAGCAACCACTTACTTTAAAAGATTTATAAAGTAGTGCTTAATAATAACACAACTGTTCCATGGACTTCCCTGGTGGTGGTGCAGTGGTTAAGAAGCTGCCTGCCAATTCAGGGGACATGGGTTCAAGCTCTGGGCTGGGAAGATCCCACAAGCTGTGAAGCAACAAAGCCTGTGCACCACTACTACTGAGCCTGTGCTCTAAAGCCCACAAGCCACAACTACTGAAGCCCATGCACCTAGAGCCTATGCTCCACAAGAGAAGCCACTGTAATGAGAAACCCATGCACCACAACGAGGAGTAGCCCCCACTCACTGCAACTAGAGAAAGCCCGCACACAGCAACAAAGACCCAATGCAGACAAAAATAAATAAATAAATAATTTAAAAAAATAACACAACTGTTCTAGTAACTGTGGTTTTCCACCAAAAATACTTTATTTTAAAAAATAAATATATTAGTTTTCTTGTATGAAACGCAAAGGAATAAATTTCTTGGGAGAGTTATTTCATTTCCCATCTTCTTCCCTTTTAGGGTGGGTAGTAAATATGGGGGGCTCTTTAAGAGAAGGACATATAAGTTTTATTTAAAAAGAATGTTTAAATTGTCAATTTTTATTAAATATTAAAAGATGAAGTGTCTCAGATGAATGATACTGAGATGTAGCAGTGGAAACATCCATACGTTGCTGATATAATGACCAGTGAATACTATTGAAAGGATTGAATGATGATGTTCAAATTTAGAAGAAAAATGAGGGCTATCACTCATATAGTGTTAACTTTTAGCTGTGATGATTTCAAATTTACTATAATTTAAAGAATGCAGAAACCAAAGCAATCTTGAGAAAGAAAAACAAACCTGGAGGTATCACACTCCCTGATTTTAAACTACACTACAAAGCTAAAGTAATCAAAACATATGATACTCCCACAAAATCAGACACATAGATCAATGAAAAGAACAGAGAGCTCAGAAATGAGCTCACACTTATACAGTCAATTTATCTCTGACAAAGAAGGCAAGAATATACAATGGGGAAAAGACAACCTCTTCAATAGATGGTGTTGGGGAAACTGGACAACAACCTGCAAAAGAATCACTGGACTACTTTTTCACATCATATACAAAAATAAACTCAAAATGGATTAACGACTTAAATGTAAGGCCTGAAACCATAAAAATTCTAGAAGAGGACATAGGCAATACAGTCTTTGACATCAGTCTTAGCAATATTTTTTTTTGGATATGTCTCTTTTGGCAAGGGAAAAAAAAAATGTGACTACATCAAACTAAAAAGCTTTTGCAGAGTGAAGGAAACTATAAACAAGGCAGAAAGGCAACCTAATGAATGGGAGAAGATATCTGCAAATGATATACAGTTGACCCTTGAAAAACATGAGTTTAAACTCTATGGGTCCACATGAATTTTTTTCACTAAATTTGTACTACAGTACTACACAATCGGGCATTGGTTGAACCAGAGGATGTGGAACCAGGGATACAGAGGGCCAACTGTAAAGTTACACAAATATTCTACTTCACAGAGAGTCAGTGTCCGTAAACCTTGTGTCATTCGAGGGTTAACTATATTCTAAAAGGGTTTAATATCCAAAATGTACAAATAATTTAAAAAAGAAAACCAATAGAACTGCCAAAAGTATACAAAGGACACATACAACTCAACATTAAAAAATAAATAAATAAAACAACTCAATTTAAAAAATGGGCACAGTGTATTTCCTAGTATTAAAGAGCTACCTGCATGTGCCAGGGACAGCAGGGTGGGTCCTGGCACCCACTCGTGGATTTCCAAGTAGGGACAGTTGAGATAAACCCACACATCTATGGCCACCTCAACTATGACAAAGGAGGCAAGAATATACAGTGGAGAAAACAAAATGTCTTCAATAAGTGATGCTGGGAAAACTGGACAACTAAATGTAAAAGAATGAAATTAGAACACTCCCTAACACCATACACAAAAATAAGCTCAAAATGGATTAAAGACTTAAATGTAAGTCTGGACACTATAAAACTGTTAGAGGGAAACACAGGCAGAACACTCTGACATAAATCACAGGAAGATCTTTTTTGATCCACCTCCTAGAGTAATTAAAATAAAAACAAAAATAAACAAATGGGATCTAAAGAAACTTAAAGGCTTTTGCACAGCAAAGGAAACACATACAAAACAAAAAGACAACCCTCAGAATGGCAGAAAATATTTGCAAAGGAAGCAACCAACATGGGATTAATCTCCAAAATATACAAACAGCTCATGCAGCTCAATGCCCAATAAACAAATAACCCAATCAAAAAATGGGTGGAACATCTAAATAGATATTTCTCCAAGGAAGACATACAGATGGCCAAAAAGCACATGAAAAGATGCTCAACATCACTAATCATTTGAAAAATGCAAATCAAGACTACAATGAGCTACCACCTCACACCAGTCAGAATGACCATCATCAAAAATGAATAAATGCCGGAGAGGGGGGAGCTTCAAGATGGCAGAAGAGTAAGATGTGGAGATCACCTTCCTCCCCACAAATACATCAGAAATACATCTACTTGGGGGACAACTCCTACAGAACACCAACTGAATGCTGCCAGAAAACCTCAGACCTCCCGAAAGGCAAGAAACTCCCCACGTACCTGGGTAGGGCAAAAGAAAAAAGAAAAACAGAGACAAAAGAATAGGAATGGGACCTGCACTAGTGGGAAGGAGCTGTGAAGGAGGAAGGGTTTCCACACACTAGGAAGCCCTTTCATGGGCAGAGACTGTGGGTGGCGGAGGGGGAACCTTTGGAGCCACAGAGGAGAGAGCTGCAACAGGGGTGTGGAGGGCAAAGTGAAGAGATGCTAGCAAAGAGGATAGATGCCAACGAGCACTCACCAGCCCGAGAGGCTTGTCTGCTCACCTGCCGGGATGGGTTGGAGCTGGGAGCTGAGGCTTCGCCTTTGGTCAGATCCCAGGGAGAAGACTGGGGCTGGCTGCGTGAACACAGCCTGAAGGAGGTTGGTGAGCCACAGCTAGCTGGGAGGGAGTCCCGGAAAATGTCTGGAGCTGCCGAAGAGGCAAGAGACTTTTTCTTGCCTCTTTGTTTACTGGTGCGTGAGGAGAGGGGATTAAGAGCATTGCTTAAAGGAGCTCCAGATACTGGCGAGAGCCATGGACATCAATGTGGACCACAGAGATGGGCATGAAACGCTAAGGCTGCTGCTGCAGCCACCAAGAAACCTGTGTGCAAGCACAGGTCACTATCCACACCTCCCCTTCCAGGAGCCTGTGCAGCCCACCACTGCCAGGGTCCCATGATCCAGGGACAACTTCTCCGGGAGAACACACGGCATGCCTCAGGCTGGTGCAACGTCACGCTGACTTCTGCTGCCGCAGACTCACCCCGCATTCCATACCCCTCACTCCCCCTGGCCTGAGTGAACCAGAGCCCCCAAAACAGCTGTCCCTTTAACCCCGTCCTGTCTGAGGAAGAACAGACACTGTCAGGTGACCTACACAAAGAGGCAGGGCCAAATCCAAAGCTGAACTTCAGGAGCTGTGTGAACAAAGAAGAGAAAGGGAAATTTTTCCCATCAGCCACAGGAGCAGCAGATTAAATCTTCACAATCAACTTGATGTACCCTGCATCTGTGGAATACCTGATTGGACAATGAATCATCCCAAATTGAGGAGGTGGACTTTGGGAGCAATGACACATATATATATTTTTCCCTCTTTTCCTTTTTTGTGAGTGTGTACGTGTATGCTTCTGTGTATAATTTTGGCTGTATAGCTTAGCTTTTACCATTTGTTCTCGGATCCTGTCTGTCCATTATTTTAGTTTAGTTTTGTTTTTTGTTTGTTTGTTTGATTTAGTATAGTTTTTAGCACTTTTTATCATTGGTGGACTTGTTCTTTTGGTTTGGTTGCTCTATTCTTTCTTTTTTCTTTCTTTAATTACTTAAATTTTTTTAACAATTATTTTTTATTTTAATAACTTTATTTTATGTTATTTTATCTTCTTTCTCATTCTCTTTTTTTCCTCTCTTTTATTCTGAGCCGTGTGGATGACAGGCTCTTGGTGCTCTAGGCAGGTATCAGGGCTGTGTCTCTGAGATGGGAGAGCCAAGTTCAGGACATTGGTCCACAAGAAACCTCCCAGCTCCATGTAATATGAAACAGTGAAAATCTCCCAGAGATCTCCATCTCAGTGCCAAGACCCAGCTCCACTCAACGACCAGCAAGCTACAGTGCTGGACACCCTATGCCAAACAACTGGCAAGACAGGAACACAACCCCAACCATTAGCAGAGAGGCTGCCTAATATCATAATAAGGCCACAGACACCCCAAAACACACCACGAGATGTGGACCTGCCCAACCAAAAGACAAGATACAGCCTCATCCACCAGAACACAAGCACTAGTCCCCTCCAGCAGGAAGGCTACATGACCCACTGAACCAACCTAAGACACAGGGGGCAGACAGTGAAAACAACAGGAACTATGAACCTGCAGCCTGCCAAAAGGAGACCCCAAACACAGTAAGTTAAGCAAAATGAGAAGACAGAGAAACACACAGCAGATTAAGGAGCAAGGTAAAAACCCACTAGACCTAGCAAATGAAGAGGAAATAGGCAGTGTACCTGAAAAAGAATTCAGAATAATGATAGAAAAGGTGATCCAAAATCTTGGAAATAGAATGGAGAACATACAAGAAAGGTTAAACAAGTAACTACAAGAACTAAAGAGCAAACAAAAAGTGATGAACAACACAATAAATGAAATTAAAAATTCTCTAGAAGGAATCAACAGCACAATAACTGAGGCAGAAGAATGGATAAGTGACCTGGAAGATAAAATAGTGGAAATAACTACTGCAGAGCAGAATAAAGAAAAAAGAATGAAAAAATTGACACAGTTTCAGAGACCTCTGGGACAACATTAAACATACCAACATTCAAACTATAGGTGTCCCAGAAGGAGAAGACAAAGAGAAAGGGACTGAGAAAATATTTGAAGAGATTATAGTTGAAAACTTCCCTAATATGGGAAAGGAAATGGTTAATCAAGTCCAGGAAGCACAGAGAGTCCCATACAGGATAAATCCAAGGAGAAACAGACCAAGAAACATATTAATCAAACTATCAAAAAGTGAATACAAAGAAAAAATATTAAAAGCAGCAAGGGAAAAACAACAAATAACATACAGGGGAATCCCCTTAAGGTTAAAAGCTGATCTTTCAGCATAAACTCTGCAAACCAGAGGAGAGTGGTACGACATATTTAAAATGATGAAGGGGAAAAACCTACAAGTAAGATTACTCTATCCAGCAAAGACCTCATTCAGATTTGACAGAGAAATAAAAACCTTTACAGGCAAGCAAAAGTTAAGAGAATTCAGCACCACCAAAGCAGCTTTACAAAAAATTCCTAAAGGAACTTCTCTAGGAAGGAAAAACAAGAGAAGGAAAAGACCTACAATAACAAACCCAAAACAATTAAGAAAATGGTAATAGGAACATATGTATAAATAATTACCTAAAATGTAAGTGGATTAAATGCTCCAACCAAAAGACATAGACTGGCTGAAGGGATACAAAACAAGACCCGTATATATGCTGTCTACAAGAGACCCACTTCAGACCTAGGGACAGATACAGACTGAAAGTGAGGGGATGGAAAAAGATATTCCATGCAAAAGGAAATCAAAAGAAAGCTGGAGTAGCAATTCTCATATCAGAAAAAGTAGACTTTAAAACAAAGTCTATTATAAGAGACCAAGAAAGACAGTACACAATGATCAAGGGATCCATCCAAGAAGAAGATATAAGAATGGTAAATATTTATGCACCCAATACATAAGGCAAATACTAACAGCCATAAAAGGGGAAATCAACAGTAACACAATCATAGTAGGGGACTTTAACACCTCAGTTTTACCAATGGACTGATTATCCAAAATTAAAATAAAAAAGGAAACACAAGCATTAAATGATACATTAAACAAGATGGACTTAATTAATACTTATAGGACATTCCATCCAAAAATAACAGAATACATTTTCTTCTCAAGTGCTCATGGAATATTCTCCAGGATAGATCATATCTTGGGTCACAAATCAAGCCTTGGTAAATTTAAGAAAATTGAAATAGTATCAAGTATCTTTTCCAACCAAACGCTATGAGACTAGATATGAATTACAGAAAAAAATCTGTAGAAAATACAAACACATGGAGGCTAAACAATACACGACTTAATAACCAAGAGATCACTGAAGAAATCAAAGAGGAAATAAAAAAATAACTAGAAACAAATGACAATGAAAACACGATGACCCAAAACCTATGAGATGCAGCAAAAGCAGTTCTAAGAAGGAAGTTTATAGCAATACAATCCTACCTCAAGAAACAAGAAGCATATCAAATAAAAAAGCTAACCTTACACCTAAAGCAGTTAGAGAAAGAAGAACAAAAAAACCTACAAGCTTAGCAGAAGGAAAGAAATCATAAAGATCAGATCAGAAATAAATGAAAAACAAATTAAGGAAATGATAGCAAAGATCAATAAAACTAAAATCTGGGTCTTTGAGAAGATAAACAAAATTGATAAACCATTAGCCAGACTCATCAAGGAAAAAAGGGAAAAGACTCAAATCAACAGAATTAGAAATGAAAAAGGAGAAGTAACAACTGACACTGCAGAAATACAAAGGATCATGAGAGGTTGCTACAAGCAACTATATGCCAATAAAATGGACAACCTGGAAGAAATGGACAAATTCTTAGAAATGAACAAGCTTCTGATACTGAACCAGGAAGAAATAGAAAATATGAACAGAACAATGATAAGCACTGAAATTGAAACTGTGATTAAAAATCTTCCAACCAACAAAAGCCCAGGACCAGGTGGCTTCACAGGAGAATTCTATCAAACATTTAGAGAAGAGCTAACACCTGTCCTTCTCAAACTCTTCCAAAATATAGCAGAGGGAGGAACACTCTCAAACTCATTCTACGAGGTCACCATCGCCCTGATACCAAAACCAGACAAAGATGTCACAAAGAAAGAAAACTACAGGCCAATATCACTGATGAACATAGATGCAAAAATCCTCAACAAAATACTAGTAAACAGAATCCAACAGCACATTAAAAGGATCATACACCACGATCAAGTGGGGTTTATCCCAGGAATGCAAGGATTCTTCAGTACATGCAAATCAATCAATGTGATACACCATATTAACAAATTGAAGGAGAAAAACCATATGATCATCTTAATCGATGCAGAGAAAGTTTTCGACAAAATTCAACACCCATTTAGGATAAAAACCCTCCAGAAGTAGGCATAGAGGGAACTTACCTCAACATAATAAAAGTCATATAAGAAAAACCCACAGCCAACATCGTCCTCAATGGTGAAAAACTGAAACAATTTCTACTAAGATCCGGAACAGACAAGGTTGCCCAGTCTCACCACTCTTATTCAACATAGTTTTGGAAGTTTTAGCCATACCAATCAGAGAAGAAAAAGAAATAAAAGGAATCCAAATCAGAAAAGAAGAGGTAAAGGTGTCACTGTTCGAAGATGACCTGATACTATACATAGAGAATCCTAAAGATGCTACCAGAAAACTACTAGAGCTAATCAATGAATTTGGTAAAGTAGCAGGATACAAAATTAATGCACAGAAATCTCTGGCATTCCTATGCACTAATGATGAAAAATCTGAAAGTGAAATTAAGAAAACACTCCGATTTACCACTGCAACAAAAAGAATAAAATATCTAGGAATACACCTACCTAAGGAGACTAATGACCTGTATGCAGAAAATTATAAGACACTGATGAAAGAAATTAAAGATGATACAAACAGATAGAGAGGTATACCATGTTCATGGACTGGAAGAATCAACATTGTGAAAATGACTATACTACCCAAAGCAATGTACAGATTCAATGTAATCCCTATCAAACTACCAGTGGCATTTTTCACAGAACTAGAACAAAAATTTCACAATTTGTTTGGATACACAAAAGACCCCTAATAGCCAAAGCAATCTTGAGGAAGAAAAATGGAGCTGGAGGAATCAGGCTCCCTGGCTTCGGACTATACTACAAAGCTACAGTCATCCAGACAGTATGGTAGTGGCACCAAAACAGAAATATAGATCAATGGAACAGGATAGAAAGCCCAGAGGTAAACTGACGCAGATATGGTCACCTTATCTTTGATAAAGGAGGCAAGAATATACAGTGGAGAAAAGACAGCCTCTTCAATAAGTGGTGCTGGAAAACTGGACAGCTACCTGTAAAAGAATGAAATTAGAACACTCCCTAACACTATACACAAAAATAAACTCAAAATGGTTTAAAGACCTAAATGTAAGGCCAGACCCTATCAAACTCTTAGTGGAAAACATAGGCAGAACACTCTATGACATAAATCGCAGCAAGATTCTTTTTGACCCACCTCCTAGAGAAATGGAAATAAAAACAAAAATAAACAAATGGGACCTAATGAAACTTCAATGCTTTTGCACGGCAAAGGAAACCATAAACAAGGCCAAAAGGCTACCCTCAGAATGGGAGGAAATATTTGCTAATGAAGCAACTGACAAAGCATTAATCTCCAAAATTTACAAGCAGCTCATGCAGCTCAATATCAAAAAAAAAAAAAAACCTAATCCAAAAATGGGCCAAAGACCTAAACAGACATTTCCAAAGAAGATATACAGACTGCCAACATACACATGAAAGAATGCTCATCATCATTAATCATTAGAGAAATGCAAATCAAAACTACAATGAGATATCTTCTCACTCAGGTCAGAATGAGCATCATTAAAAAATCTACAAACAATAAATTCTGGAAGTATGAAGGTTCCTTAAAAAACTAAAAATAGAACTACCACATGACCTAGCAATCCCACTACTGGGCATATACCCTGAGAAAACCATAATTCAAAAAGAGTCACGTACCACAATGTTCACTGCACCTCTATTTACAATAGCCATGACTTGGAAACAACATAAGTGTCCATCAACAGTTGAATGGATAAGGGAGATGTGGCACATATATGCAATGGAATATTACTCAGCCATAAAACGAAATGAAATTGAGTTATTTGTAGTGAGGTGGATGGACCTAGAGTCTGTCATACAGAGTGAAGTAAGTCAGAAGGAGAAAAACAAATACAGTATGCTAACACATATGTATGGAATCTAAAAAGCAAACAAAAAAATGGTCATGAAGAACCTAGGGGCAAGATGGGAATAAAGACACAGACCTATTAGAGAATGCACTTGAGGATAAGGGGAGCGGGAAGGGTAAGCTGGGACAAAGTGAGTCAGTGGCATGGACATATATACATTACCAAATGTAAAATATATAGCTAGGGGGAAGCAGCCACATAGCACATGGAGATCAGCTTGGTGCTTTGTGACCACCTAGAGGTGTGGGATGGGGAGGGTGTGAGGGAGGGAGACAGAAGAGGGAAGAGATATGGGGACATATGTATATGTATAACTGATTCACTTTGTTATAAAGCAGAAACTAACACAGCATTGAAAAAAATTATACTCCAATAAAGATGTTAAAAAATATTTTAAAAAAGTAAATAAATAAATGCTGGAGAGGGTGTAGAGAAAAGGGAATCTTCCTACACTGTTGGTGGGAATGTAAATTGGTACAGCCACTCTGGAGAACAGTATGGGGGGTTCCTTAAAAAAGTAAAATAGAACTATTGTATCACTCAGCAATCCCACTCCTGGGCATATTTCTGGAGAGAATCATAATTCAAAAAGATACATGCATCCCAGTGTTCCTCACAGCACTATTTACAATAGCCAGGACATGGAAAAGCTACCTAAATGTCCATCAACAGGGGAATGGATAAAGAAGATGTTGTACATATATACAATGGAATATTACTCAGCCATAAAAAGGAACAAAATAATGCCACTTGCAGCAACATGGATGACATAGAGATTGTCACACTGAGTGAACTAAGTCAGACAGAGAAAGACATATGTCATATTATATTGCTTATATGTGGAATCTAAAAAAAAAAAAGGTACAAATGAACTTATTTACAAAACAGCAGTAGAGTCACAGGTGTAAAAAGCAAATTTATTGTTACCAGTGGATAAGGGGTGTGAGGAATAAATTCGGACATTGGGGTTGACATATACACACTACTATATGTAAAATAGATACCTAATAAGAACCTGCTGTATAGCACAGGGAACTCTACTCAATACTCTGTAATGGCCTATACGGGAAAAGAATCTAAAAAAAAAAAAGAGTGGATATATGTATATGTATAACAGATTCACTTTGCTGTACACCTGAAAGTAATACAACATTGTAAATCATCTATACTCCAATAAAAATTTTAAAAATAAAAATATTAAAATTAAAATTGGGCACAGGACTTGAATAGAAATTTTTCCGAAGAAGACATGTAGAAAGTCAAAGACAATCAGTATGAAAAGACACTCTGTATCACTAATCATCAGGGAAATGCAAATCAAAACCACAATGAGATACCTCCTCACACCTGTCAGAATGGTGATCATCAAAAAATGCAACAAATTACCAGTTTTGGTAAGGATGTGGAGAAAAAGGAAGCTTCATACACTGTCGGTGGGAATGTAAATTGGTGCAGCCACTATGGAAAACAGTATGGAGCTTCTTCAAAAAATTGAAAACAGAACCATACAATCTAGCATTTCCACTTCTGGGTATCAGTCTAGCATTTCCACTTCTGGGTATTTACCCAAAGAAAACAAAATCACTAATTTGAAGAGATATATGCACCCAAATATTCATTGTAGCATTATTTACAATAGCCAAGATATGGAAGCAACCTAAGTGTTCATGGATAGATGAATGAATATAGACGAGAAGATGTGATATATGTGTGTGTATGTATGT